>VCJB01000094.1:910-14378 GCA_024140155.1 Backusella parvicylindrica | reverse complement strand
ACTGATATTCAAAATATCCACTTCGTATATAAGCCCTAAGAGTCAATCTGTATCATTTTTTGTAATTTTACTCTTTAATATATATATATATCTCTATATATAAACCTTCTTTCAAATACCTTTATTAAATACTTTATTATTTATCTGCTTTTGTTTCATCTATTATCTTTTTAATCCATATTTATACACTGAAGCCAGAGGTATACCAAAAAATGTCGATTATAAAACCTGAAAAATTTCCAACCATTTCCAATCTTAAATGAACCTTTTGGTATCAGTGAGAATACCTTTAGTCGAAGAAATTATATCTATTGCTTTGTCAGTTATTATATATATATATATATATGTATATGTATATGTATATGTATATGTATATGTATATGTATATGTATATGTATATGTATATTAAGCTTATGCCACTTTTATGCCTATCTCATTTTCTGAAATCTACTCTATATATATTAATTGAAACACACAGTAGACGGTATCACTAGAGATCAACGGAACACAATTGCGACTTAACTACATGACAGAAGAAAATGTAATGTAATTTTTGAGGTATACAAAAGTTATTTTCATCAGCTTCACAACATCGAAATAGTACCAAAGGGAGAATGTATATACACCTAAAGATATCTAAGAGCTATATTTTATAGATCTATAAAAAATAACTTTCAAGAGAAGACTGTACTTTACTATTGTATCAGCTCTTTTTGGAGTAACTGATGTGGAAAAAGTAAACAAAGCACAAATAAAAATATAAGTATACAGAACAAATAAATTGAAGCTGAAAGATACCTTTTCTCACTTTATTGAACAAGTAGTATTTATAATTTGTGGAACGAGACTGCTGAATGACATTCTAAACTAAAAACAAAGAATAGATATAGTCAACATTGGTTGATATGCTCATATTGCAAATTAGTGAAAATATTGATGATTGTTATTAGCCTTGTTCAAGCCGGATAATTTTTTTGGTAATACTGATCAGAAATGATCCTAGAAGCTATTAAGATATAGGCTTGTATATATATGTAACAATGAATGCAAAAGATGACATTGGTCAGTGAAAAGTAATGATACTATTAAAGATATATATATCTTGTGATATTGGTTTTCAGAATGGTGGAAAAAAAAAAGCATAATGTTAGAACTGGACTGTCGAGTTTATGCTCTAATGACACTCATAATGCAATGTTTCCCTTTCCTTCTCTTCATTCTTATAGCGTACTTAATTCATTATTCAATATACACCATTATGCATGTTTTTTTTTAAAGAAGAAATAATAAATTTTCCGTTCTTAATTACATGATAGTTTTTTCTTTGTATTGGTTTATTTATTTATCTATATGGAAACTTTAATGCTGGTACTAGGAGTGTTAGTCGAAATCGCATTATTTGATGGTATATCCTCTAACTTTAATGGGGTTATGATGGTGTTTATTTTTTCCGTCGCAATGACAAACTCATCCTTTGTTGACATCTGTATCTCTTTGTGCTCCAATGTATTTGATGTTGATGTTGAAGTTGAAGAAGAAGATAATGATGAAGAGGGTGAGAATGATTCTGGTGCGTTATTGTTATCGTTTTTCCCAGCCATTCTTTCTTTTTCCTCAACTTTATTATCCTTATAGTGTTCTTGATTTATGGTATCTTCCTTTATTCGCTGCGCTTCTACTTTTTGAAGCATATTTGTTGTACAGACCGCAACAATATCATTCTGTAAATTAGCCAGCTCCTCATCACCAGGCTAAGATAATAAAATAAATATAAAACGGCTTAGCATTATATAAAATACTTACTGGAATATTAATATCAAGAAAAGTAAGAGTTTGATTCATTTTGATGGAAATGGAGAGTGCCAAAATACCAGCAACCAGAATATTTGGGTTTTTTGATAAGTCCAAGCGGGTTAATGTTGTATTTTCAGGTAATGCTTCGGCTAATGTAATAGTCGCACCAGAATCAAGATATGTGTTGGATAGATTTAGACTTTGTAGTCTTCTATTGCGTGAAAGCGCGCTTTTCAAAGCCAAGACCTACATTTTTAACCAAGTTATGATATGAAGAAGAGAGGGAATATAAATATTTACCCCTTGATCATTTTCACCACACAAAGGATTACATGATAAATCCAAGTTTTCTATACGCTTATTCTCCATCTACAGATAATATATTTAATTCAAGAAAATAATAGCAACGCTGTTATAATTCCAACCTACCAATGCATCAGATAACGCTATTAAACCTTCACATGTAATTTGACATGATGATAAGTTGAGGCTGATCAAACGAGTATTTTCTCTTAGTACATTTGCGAGGGGTTCTGAAATCCATTGAAGATTATTCCCAGATAAATCAAGCTTCTCGAGATAGTTTGTGATATGATAATCCACCATAGCAACCATCCAAGGCACAGAACATTGTGTAACCCAGGCATTTCGTAAAGATAATCTGACGATTGAAGAGGATTCATGAATGCCTTGTGACAAGGTAACCAAAGTATCCGCATGTCGAATAATACAATCATTCATTAGCAATATCTCCAATGAACGAGCTTGCTTGACTCCTTGGCTCAAGTATTGCATACTAGCATTTTCAATTTTACAGCGTGACAAGTCAAGCGACTTTATAATACTTGACTAAAATGAAAGGGTGAGAAGAAATGTTTATACTCCTTAAAAATAACTTGCCTCTTTTATAAAGGTGGCAATGTATTTGTAACCCTTCACGTTAAACGCATTATCAGCAAGACTTAGATATGAGACTGTATCACTTATTAGCAAACTGCAGAGTATTAGTCTAATTGCCTTTTTGTTTTTTAGTTAAAATAGAATTAAGCATGTGATAGGCTGCATAAAATAGATTACCTCATCATTCAATCTGCAGTTTATCAAATGCAATCGACTCAATCCAAAGTTTAACATTAGAACGTCTGATATTGGTCCACTTGCTCGAGAATTAATCTCTTGGTTGGATAAGTCGATCGTTTTCAGTTGCGAAGATCTAATAATAGTAGCAATAATGGTAATAACGGTAATTGTTGGTTGGATAATACATACTTAATAAAGCTAATATATACATATATATCTATATGTGTGTGTGTGTGTGTATTTACCGACTTGCTCTTAATGAGTTTCTAAACCTCTCAATGACGCCTTCCTCATGTTGAATACAAGCATGTTCATAGTAATCAGGTAAATCGGTAAAAGTTATGCGATGTTCTTTTCTCTGTCGTTCAATCGTCTCATTTCTCGGGGATTCATCGCAACAAAAAGCATGTTCTGTTGTCAAGTGATTAACAGAGAATGAGACCCGCTTTAAAGTGTTCCTGGATAACTGAACATTCAAAGTATTTCTTGTTTCATCCTCTTTATTAATTTGGTTAGTGAATTTCGATTGGATTTTCGAAAACCAAGAAGAAGCTGTGCTTGTAAGAATAGGAGAAGATACTGATGAAGTGTTATTTTCTCGGTGCTTTAATATGCTTTTCGGTTGGTTCATTTTTTTTTAATAATAAAAAGAGAAGAAAAGAAAAGAGAAAGCTAAAAATAATTAAAGAAAGAAAACAATTCCGCTTCCATTTTTTTTTTTTTTTTTTGGAAACTCCTTGTGACAATGATCTTTGTTCATCCAATTAAAATAAGTATGGAATGGCAAATATTATTGCTTAACTTTAACATGTTTATCCATGTCTAAAGAGTACGTTAAGAGCAAAACAAATTTGGGCCGATACAAACAAAAAAGGATAAAATATAAAGTTGGAACAAATGAAAATGATTGGGTCAATTATTTAAGAAATATTTATTATTGTAAATTGATGAATGTATGAATATATCTGAATAGAATCATTATCTAGCTCAGTTCATCTACATGTAACTGACCCGTTCTCATGCCTTTAAAAACGATTTAATATTTGTTTTATATAATCATACATTCAATTTATTTACACTTACTTTCACTTAACGAATGAGCTGATTCTAATGGTACACTGCTACCCTTCTTCTTCTTCTTTTTCAGCTTACGAATGACAGCTACTGGTACAGGTGATTTGTGCACTAAATAAGTTGATACGGATCCAATAATCAATCTAATTTATCATAATATTCCATCAGTAACTTGTTATGATACTCCTTTCAAACTTATCTTACGATCTAACAGAACTTCTTCCACGACAACCACAAATCACCATAGTATAATTGCTTTCGCGTATCTATATTATGGGGTTAAACTATAGAAATTTCAAATTTTACATGGGCACTTATTTGCAAAGTCACTTTACCAAAAGTTTTAACGCATCTTTCACCCGCCCTACATTGACGTGTGCTACAAGTTTTATATTAAATAGCATCATTTGACCCAGAATTTTCTTTGCTTCTTCAATAAGTGCATTTGATGTTGCTTCCAACTAGCATTTAGAAGCTAAGTAAGTTTATCGTTATTATTATTAGACGTATATACTAAAACCAACCTCCCCTTTTTGATCCAAACCAGTTTCTTTAACAGCCTCTGGATTGTCTTCGCGATTTATCACTGTAGCAACATGAAGTTCATCACCGTCACGCATCATTGTACCCATTGCCCACTCCAAGGCATATATACTCTCTTTGCTAAAATCACATGCCACCAAATATAATTTAGGTTTACGCTTAGTTTGAAACGCTTTAGGTAATATGCCAGATTTTCCCGCGCCATAATATTGAACAACAACACGACGATCAACATCTTCAATGACAACAGGGTTGGAAGAAAAAATCAATAAATTTTTATGAACTGTCTTGTTTTGCTTATGAATGGTTTCTGATCGCGAGGGTGGTGCAGCAACTTCTTCATAAGGTATGTAACGATTACTTTCTGTTCTACGTAATAATTCTAGATCCTCTGCACCCAGCAGATCATCTTCTGTTTCTGCTCTTGAAAATGCACTCTCATATTCTTGTTCTTCGTTGCTTTGTTTGTTCAATAATGAGGCCATTTCTTGAGAAAGATAAGCCATCATGTCTAAGCCACCTTTATCTTCTTTGTGATCTTCCTCTATCTCTTCATCATTGTTTTTCATTATTGTTTTCAGTTTATTTTGACCGGCCACCAAGTCATCATCGTCATCATCGCTATCCATTGATGAACTTTCCGTTGAACTGGCGTCTTGTTGCTCTTGGCTTGTGTCTTCGTAATCATGATTGATCTCTTCAAGTTCTCTCGATAACCATGCACGTCTGACAGGTTCTTCAGTTGTTAGTGGTATACTAGCTCGTTCTGATAAAGCTGATGCTTGATCATTTTCTTTATCCCCACCCATTTCACTTTTAAAAAAATAAAATAAAAGCGATAGAAAGAGATATTTATAAGACTGAAACACTTAAAAAATGATACACCCATGTCTTAACTAATGAGATGAAACAAGTTTAATCTATCAAGCTAAACTCTATCTTGTTTTACACTCGTTTGATAGATGCTGGAGCATTGACAACTTTCGAAAATTATTATTGAATATGCCAAGTGCGACGGAACGACTGTACTGGATTTTACGAGCACTTTCGCGCATTTTGATTTTAGTTTTTTCGTGCTTTGATTAATTTATTTGCGCATTCTCATCATCGCTGTTGAGCACTGCGGTGCTCCTTTTAGTATAGTCTATCTAGCTCAAAACTAAATAATAGTAAATCACAGTCTGTAAAATTAGCGATAAGCATATGCAAAATCCAGTGAATAAGAAAGGTCTCTTCGGATAAATGTTTCAGTTTGCTTAATTACTAACTTTGGTAACTACTATTTTATCTACCAATTAAATTGTTGTGCATAATTATTATAATAATTATAAGAATAAAAGGCATGAATCCATATTTATTTTCCTTTTTATTCCTCATTGTGTTTATGTTAAAATGTATAAGATTTCACCTCAAGTGTATGAAAAAATAAGACATTTTGCGCGTTTTCCTCAAACAGCAGTGTCACTTCGACAAATGGTGATGTTTGGTAATAGAAAGCTCAACATTCTATACTTTTACTTACTTAAATAATATCAAAAAGGACAAAAACCAGCACCCGCAATATTTTTTAAAGCAAGTCAGTTCTTACATGGTAATTTTTATGAGATTGATATATAATAATTATAATAATCATAATAAAAATCATAAAAAAGAGGAGTTACCTATTCGTCTGGCGCACAGAGTGAAAGAACTTGATGAATTACCGTCTGGTTTAGGTGACATGCCTTCAATTATCAAAGTCAAACATTGGTATGCACAGTCGTTCGAGGTAAAGACTGACAATGAAAATTATGGTTAAAATGCTCGACAATAGTAATAAAAATTTAAATGCTTAGGATTTAATTGACCTTGCTCTGCCAGACTTAAGTAATGAAGTGAAAACTTCCTTTAGAAATGCAGCAAAAGGAACCCCGGAAAGTTCTACACCAATCATACCCAATCTTGCCATACCACAACTTAATCCAGCCAGTAGCTATAATATAGCTGCAAATTTGAGTCACAAATATTTCAATAATTTAGAAAATATCGACTGTTCACCCGCCATATTAACGTATACAGATAGCTTGGTAAAAACAATAGAGGGCATTAAGAGAAGACATGATCCAGTGGTTACAACTATGGGTAAATTGGCTCTGACTATTATTTTTTAATATATATTATGTATTTGTATTAAAAAATAAAAGGAAAATATAGCACAAGGAGTGATGGAATATAAGCAAAGCAAAAAAGCGAGTATGATTGATTCAGATATACAACAATTTCTGGATAGGTTTTATATGTCGAGAATTGGTATTCGTATTCTTATTGGCCAGCATTCGGCTCTTTATAGAGGCCCATTTATGAAAAACTATGTGGGCGTCATTTGTACAAAGACAAATATAAAAGAAATTGCTCAAGATGCTATAGCCAATGCTCGATTTATTTGTGAAGACAACTATGGTCTTTTCAAGGCACCTGAAGTACGAATGTTTTGCTCCACTGATATCGAATTTATGTATGTTCCTTCTCATTTGAATCATATGGTTTTTGAACTGCTGAAGAACTCCCTCCGTGCCGTGGTAGAAAGGTTTGGAGTGGATTATGAAGACGAATATCCGCCAATTAAGCTTATAATTGCACATGGAAAAGAAGTAAGTAGTATGGATATATATATATATATATGTGTGTGTGTGTATGTTTTATTTTATTAAAATGGCAGCGTGAATTAGGACATCACCATCAAGATATCCGACGAAGGTGGAGGATTACCTAGGTCAGGTATTCCCGTTGTATGGACTTACATGGTATGGAAGTCAAACACTTCAATTCAATGGGAACTATGAGAATAAAGAATTATGTAGCTAATATAGTTATATTTATAGTATACAACTGCTCAAGCACAAGAGCTAGAACCTGAATTTAACAAGTCTGAATTTAAGGCTCCAATGGCTGGTTTTGGATATGGTTTACCTATTTCGAGATTGGTAAGATCAATTTACATTTTAATAGTACTTTATTGGCATTGATGTGTAATGTTTTATTGTCATTTAGTATGCTAGATATTTTGGGGGCGATTTGAAACTTATTTCAATGGAAGGATACGGAACAGATGCATATCTTCATTTAAATCGATTGTCTAACAGTGATGAACCTCTAATCATGTAGTTAAAGTAATCTAAACGTAATTATTTTCTCTTGTAAACATTATAGAAATAGGTGTTAACCACCATTTAGTTTTATTATATAAATCAAATGAATATGTAATTATATATTTATATATGATTATGATAGTAATTAACTGATGCATCAATGAATCATCACAAATAGTACTATGAATTACATATTCTTTATTTTAAGGAAGAATCAATAATTCAGTTAGGTTCCAATTGGCAAAAATAAGTTTATATGATACGTTGCAAGTTCCTGAACACGAAATAAGTTTTAGAATTGTCAATTATTTAGAGTTTACCCTATAAACCAGATTCCCTTTTTTTTCCCATGATAAAATTAATACACGATACCACTACCCAAAAAAGGCTATCATTTTCTTCATTAAATGGTAGAATCATAATACAACATTGTATTTTGTTTTGATTTTCAAAATGCACAGTATAATTCAACGTACTTATTGTTGTATAATATTATTAACTAAGCACATAGACAGGTATATACACATACATACGTACATATAGGATAAATAATATGAATATACCTGTAAAATCTTTTATTTCAAATGACTGATGTCAATACTCTGTAAACAAACCATAATCACAGAGGAAATGGTGCTGGGTAATTAACCTAGCACTATAATATTAACAAATTGATAGAATATATATGATATACGAAGTATATATTATCTACATAGCAACATATCATCCGTCAATAAGTTAGCGGAAGTCACGATATTGTAATAGCTTTCAACCCCTCGGCTTTAATGAATCATGTGCCATATTCTTTTCTCCAAGTTCTTTTCACTAATAATAAGACTGAGAATATGTTTTAACGGGGAAAAAAACAGTTTCTTCCATAATAAGCATAAGACGCAGATCCTTTAACTGATTTAGCCATTTTATTTTCTTTTGTGCTTTTGAAGGCAAAAAAATATATTAATCATTGTTAACAAGTAGTATCACTGATACACCTTTAGTTTATTTAATTTGATTTGATGTAGATTGCAAAATTTTACTTTACTCTTCTTTTGTAAGTGTATGTCGTATAATAATCTGTATAACAACATGATTGTTGAAGTGAACACAAAAGACATATAACGTGGCCCAATATTAGAAGTGTTTCATTAAAAATATGACAAAGGGAATACAGTTAGCGGTCGAATAGACATTCACGTTGCACGAAATAGAATCTGGGAAGTTTAATATCATAACAAACATTCTTTGTGATTTTACCAGGTACTGTGCTTCCACTGATATTTTGAAAAGTCTACCCACTTTTTGGAAAACTTTGCTCATTTTTTTTGAAAACAAGTTCGCCATGTATTTTAACCCAATTTGACCAATATTTGACCAGAGCACCGCTTAATTCCTCAAAGTTTTGGTCAATTTAGTTTCAAAAAAATGCCCAAATTAAATAAAAAGGCGGGCAAAAATTTTCAAAAAAGTGGGTAGACGTTTCAAAATATCGGTAAATTGAGAGTGGAAGGACAGTAGGATGGTTTGTGCCAAAAAGGAAAAATGTCTGAGATTACAAGATTTGTATAAGTAACTCGAGTAATAAAACTCAATTATTGTTATTTAACAATAATGATAATAACAATTGGTATTCCCGAACTGTACTATGAATAGAAATAAATCAGTTTTTTGAGTTTCTCCCCGCTTTCTGCATTACTTGTTCTCATTTGACATTGTACCAAATTCAGTTTACGATGCACCCGAGGAAAGATCTTCATAGTTTATGACTGGAAATTTTGATTGTGGGTATTCAACACGGCAAACAAAACCTTAAAGGGGGTATAGCATAAATAATTCTAGGTAACTCTTCAAATAATGCTACTGTCTTTAGCAATATTTAAACAATGAATTTAATACTTTATTTTTTTTTCCTAAAGTTTCATAAAAATTATAACAGAAATGAAGTCAACGGTAATATGAAATGCAAGTAGCTACTCACGGAATAGGGCGGAATAACGTTAAAGTAAGACCACTAGTTCAAAACAGGTATACATGAAAAAAACATCCAAGTTTTTTTTCTTTATTAAAGTGGTATTGTGCGGAACCTTTTTCCTGGAAAGGGTTTAAAATGGTAGATTCAATATATTGTAACAAAGCAAAATCAAATTTTCCTTGTATAACCCTGCAGAAAGTATCACTTAATTTTAAAGTTAGAAGAAAAACAATATAAAAAGATAGGGGCTGATTTTTATTTTTTACTTAAGTTTTCATTCTTTTTTTTATTTTTTGAATATAGAGTGATTTTCTAACCAAATGGTTGTTCTTTCTCATATTTTCGTTGCCATTGCCATCTCTTTTTCGGCCAACGTCTTTGCTGAGGCGCCTACTGCCTATGGTAATTAATAGAGGGAATCAAATATACTCTCATATCTAATAACATTTTAATAATTTAGATATAAGCACTTCAACACCTGGATATAAGATTCAGGGCCATGTTGAGAGAACTCATACTGGTCTTCAATTTCCTCTTGCACTGAATTCAAAAACGAAAAAGGGCATTGATACCTTCGGTAAAACTTATAGCGATTTATTAGTTGACGTTGACTATGAAACAGATGAGAGACTCCATGTTAAGGTAACTTATTTATTTTAATGCCGATACTCTGGATTCATTACTCATGTAGTTTGATATAGATCTCCGACAAGACAAAGAAACAGTTCCAAGTCCCCGACTCTCCTTTAGGCTTTGAACGCCCTACAGTCAAATCTGCTGCTAAGCATACAAGTTATGATTTCCAGTACACTGCTAAGCCCTTTAGCTTTAAAGTCATTCGCAAATCTGATCGTGCCGCTGTCTTTGATAGCTCCAATTTGCCTTTGGTTTTTGAAGATCAGTATCTTGAAATTTCTACCAAGGTTCCAAAGGATGCCAATATTTACGGCTTTGGAGAAGTCACTGCTCCTTTCAAGCGTACTACTGTAAGATATTTTACTAATAATAAAAAAAAAACTAAACGTTTGGCCTATGTTAATAATCTCTTTCTCTGTCTTTTTTTTTCTTTTAAAAAACATACACTTAGAATATTACCACCCTCTTTGCTAGAGACAATGCTGACGAGTAAGTAATAAAGAGATTAATTTTAGAAACAATATAAAATACGATACTTAAACATTTTTTAGTTATTACCGCAATATTTATGGAGCTCAACCATATTATAATGAGATTCGCAACGGAAAGGCTCATGGCGCTCTTTTGATGAACCAGTACGGTATGGATATCGTTACTACTGAAGGTAGAATTACTTATAAGGTCATTGGTGGCGTCCTGGATTTCTACTTCTTTATTCCAAAGGATGGTAATCCCAACTCAGTCACCAAACTGTATACTGATCTGATCGGTAAACCAATGATGCCCTCGCAGTGGATGCTTGGTTGGCATCATTGCCGCTATGGATACAAGGATATTGATCACGTCGAAACTGTCGTAAAGGGATACAAAGATTCTAACATTCCTCGTAAGTAATTTTCATATATGATCTATATTTTTATATATATACCTATTAAACATTATATTTCTTGCTTCCTTTATTTTATCTAATTAGTTGAAAGTGCTTGGATTGATATTGACTATATGGACAGAATGAAGGACTTCACTGTCGACAATGTCAAATTTCCTCAAGACCGTATGATTAAGTTTGGTGCAGATCTTCACAAGAATGGCCAAAAGTATGTCGTTATGGTTGATCCTGCAATCAATGCAAATACAACATACGAACCATATGTTCGTGGCACTGAAATGGATGTCTTTATGAAAAGTCCTGATGGTAGTCAATTTATTGGCTCAGTATGGCCAGGTTAGTTATATATATAAACTATGTCATTATACCTTTCTAACTTCAGTTTAGGTTTTACTGTTTGGCCTGATTGGTGGAATCCAAAGGCTACTGAATACTGGGAAAAGGAGATTATTGACTGGGTTAATCTCATCGGATTAGATGGACTTTGGATTGATATGAACGAACCTGCCAGTTTTTGTCTTGGATCATGTGGAGCTGGAAAGCTTGATGCTGGTGTGCAGCCTTTCCATTGGACATTATCTGAAGCAGATCAAGAAAAAAAACATGCTGATGAACAGGCTGCTTTAGAGGCTTTGGGTAATCCTAAGGGCGAAACTCGTAATTTGTTGTATCCTAAATACGCTATAAACAACGGTAACGGTAATCTTTCTGAATATACAGCCGCAATGACTGCTCTACATCACGGAGATATTCCTCATTATGATTTGCATAACCTTTACGGTCATGCCGAGAATGTCATTACTAGAAAAGTAAGCCCTGTTTACGTACATTTATTTTTATTTAATTTCGTCTCATATTTATATGCTTGTTATAAAGGCTTTGGAAAAACAAAATCCGGGTAAAAGACCTTTCCTCTTAACTAGATCTAACTTTGCAGGAAGTGGCAAGCACTCGGGCCACTGGACAGGTGATAATACTTCTACCTGGGGTTATCTTAAAGTTTCTATTGCTAATGTATTAAGCATGCAAATGTTTGGTATTACTTACTCTGGCGCTGATGTCTGCGGTTTTAACGGCGTTGCTACTGAAGAAATGTGTACCAGATGGATGGAACTTGGTGCTTTCTATCCTTTTGCTAGAAACCACAATGTTATTGACTCTCCTGGACAAGAACCCTATGTTTGGAACACTACAGCTGAGGCAAGTCGCATTGCCCTTGGTGCTCGTTATGAAATGCTTCCATATTACTATACCCTCTTTGAGGAGTCCAATAGAGTTGGCACTGGTGTATGGCGCCCCCTTATTTTCGAATATCCAGAATATCAATCTTTCACTGATAACGATATTCAGTTCCTTATTGGTTCTGATATTTTGATTTCTCCTGTTATTGAAGAAGGTGCTACTTCTGTTAACGCCCAATTCCCTGCCGGCATCTGGTATGATTGGTACAACCATGATATTGTTACTGGTTCTTCAAACAAGCACAAGAAGGAAACTGTTAAACTTAATGCTCCCTTGACTCACATTCCTATTCACATTCGCGGTGGTTCTATTATTCCTAAGAAGACTGCTAAGTACACTGTTAGTGATACATATGCTACCGATTATAACATTGTTATTGCTCTTGATAAGTTCAGTCAAGCTGAAGGCAGACTTTATATTGATGATGGTGAATCTTTAGAGGTTCAAAAGTCTTCCGATATCAATTTCACTTTCAAAAACAACAAACTCTCTGCCTCCGGTAAATTTGGCTATAAAGACGCTGAAAAATTGAGTAAGATTACCATTATAGGTGAGCATGCTGCCAAGCTTAAATCCGCCAAGATTGGTAACAAGAGCTACAAGCTGGAAAGCTCTGGAAAGAATACTGTCACTCTCTCCGGTTTCTCCACTAAGCTTTCTGGTTCATTCAGTGTCCAATTTTCTTAAATTACTATTTACTATAAACTTTTATACAAATAAATAAATAAATATTGTTCTTTAAAATACAATGCAAATACTAAATAGGTATATAGAAAGTGCAATGTAGGCAGCTTTGGAGTTTTTTTAGTTTTATGATGTCTGACGTACGAGAGACAGCTCATGGTATATGAAGTTGCCGCGGAGTAGAGAAATAAAGAAAATTATGTATTAGAAGTAGTTTATGAAGATGTGGTAATTTTCTCTACTATACCATTTTGCAAAACATATATATTACTGCTATTTGAGCTAATAACTGGGTGTTTAAAAATCTAGTATGCGCTTTAATAAGTAAAATCTTTATATTCATATGTGTTATTGGTGTTCTTTCTCTTTTACTTTGGTTCATTTTAGTATTATATTATATTATAATGATAACTATACTTTATTTAATTC
>VCJB01001620.1:20292-36404 GCA_024140155.1 Backusella parvicylindrica | reverse complement strand
TTTCAAACTTTTCTCATTAATTTTCAAACTTTTCTCATTTTATTGAAAAACACAGTATATGATTTAGATAATCATAACATCCCATCTTTTATAGTACTAAAAATATTTACATATGTTTTTAAGCGACAACGATAAGTCTGATTGCCTTTACCATCCTCACTAACATAGAATCTCCCTTGTGTTCAGTCCCTTGCACAATGCCTTATCAAGACAATCATCATAACACATAATGATAATGGTTCCCCGCCCTTGGTAAATATGAGATCCTTATATTCCGAATAACGGAGTAAGCAGGCACTATATAGATATGGCACTAGTGGTTCTTTCTAACGGAAGGTCCGAATATTCGGGCTGCTTTTCTCTTTTATAAAATTTGAGCATACTCATATACGCATTTTGTTTATTTATTTATTACCTGTTGGAATTATAATACATTTAAACATGTATGAAATATGTGCTCAAAATATTATTCCGCTTATAAAATCCATACACTTTAGATTTCAGACAAATTGACTGAAGTAATTCAATTCCAGACACCAACCCAATAGATCAAGAAAAAACTTTTCATTCTGGTAAATAATCCGCAGATTCAGAATAGTATATATACCTCAGGGATGGTACTCCTCATCGAGTAAAAGAGTTGCTTTATATTTCACTTCATACATTCTATCCAATTTTACGCTTTAATATGAGGAGTATAAAGTTATCATTCTAGTTGGCTCCAATTTATGTGTTTTCATTTTGTATTTATCTCTAAAAAAAGAAAAAGAAAAGAAAATACATAAAAAAACATAAAAAATCATATCTAAATTTCAAGAATGGGTGTGCAAATGTCTCAAAATAAAAATGACGCATTACTTGCACTAAGTCTGCTGATTGGAATGTAAAAGGAAAGAAAAAAGAGAAAGAAATCAGATACACCAACATAACTATGTGTTTTTTCAAGTTGTTATATTTTTTGACTGTGTGTGTGAAAGATCCAGTTTTAGCCATATTGGTACTTGAGCAAATAACCAAAAGGATCCCATCATTCCTTGTTAACAATTGTCATTATCATTATTCGAAGTTGAGATGCTTTCAAAAAGCTCGTAAACAAACATGGCATGTTTTTATTCTCTGTAATTTTGTTTTATACTTTTTACAGCAGTGAGGGGGCAGCGTATTTATTGATTTATAGGCATTATTTCATTGTCTCATCTATCAGGAGAGAGTGAAATAGCTCTCATATATTACAAGACATGCTGCCCTTATCTCCTTTTCGAAGAGGAGCCAATTCAACTATGTAAGGTAAAAATAAAACTAAAAAACCATTTTTATTGATGAAAAAATTAATAGGTTTAACGTAGATTCTAAATATAAATCACTCTTCCAATCCCATGGAAAGTCTGATCTCTTCTGCTCAACGAAAACTAATTAAATGGTTTTGTTCATGCCCCCCCCAGACATGGGCATTCTGTCATAATTGCCATCGATATATATATGTTCTTCATCGGCCTGGCCCCTCTCATTTCCTGTATTGGGTTCTTTTGGTATCTAGATCCGAGATGGCGTATTTTTTTTACTACCACTTGAAGTTCCAAAAAGGTGATTGGATTCCATCATTTGATCCACATGGTCTAAAAACATATGTATATCTCTAAAATAATTGGCGCCGTCAAATTCATCACCTTCCTCCGACTCTTCTTTTTGGTAATTAAAACTACTATTTATATCTATAATCTCCCAATTATTATGATCGTCTACATTGATGGCAAGTGCTTGTGCAAGCCAATGGTAAGCATGCTTTATAGTGGGTGCTTCATTTGCCGGGAATAGAGTGCGAGGAAAGTATATCCAAATGGTTTGGTTCTCTTTCTTAAACGATGCCTTAAATTGCTGGTCACCACGATAACGTTCTAATTGTTCAAGTAGATAAAGAATATTTTCAAATTGTATTGCGTACAAGTCCGCCATTTGTGATATCGGATCAATCAGGGCAGAAATGTTTACATTATTATTTTCTATTACTGTTGGCGGTGGTAAAAAGGAATATGCTTTTTGTCCACTGATATCAATAGATAAAACAATGTTACAACTTCTATTCTTTTGCTGATGCTGATTGATAAGTGATGCTGGTCTTGGATATCGGTGCATTTTGTTTTTATTGTGCTCTTGAATTAGCTCCATCATACCATGGTTTTGGTCTCTCTTAAATATGCGTTGACAGAGCCGATCTTCATTTCTGCTATTATTACTATTGTACTGCTGCTTTGGAGAACGATGTGAAAGACACGTGAGCTTTCCTCTTTCATTTATATTTGACGACTGTGTTTGCTTGACGGGGACAATAGATGATGCAGGTGAAAAGGTGAAAAAAGGCACTCTTGTAAATCCAATAATAGAAGAATGATGGTTGTTATTGCGTATTGGTAGTGTTGGTGTTGTTATTATATTTTGCAGAGGTTTTTTTCCCAGTTTGTCGTTTGTTTGTTGTTGTTGCATAATAGTACAACATCGACTATTATTTCCAGGAGTTGTAGAAGGGGAAGAAAGCGGTTGCGGTGATGGAAAACAGTGCGAATGTTGATGTTGAATCTGCGCCATGATAAATATGTTTGATTTCTTTTTTTAATTGTACTAAAAATAATGAAAGGAAGGAAGGAAGGAAGAAAGAAAGAAAGAAAGAAAGAGATACTATTTTTTGAAAGTGTGTGAAAAGTAAATTTGAATATTGTTCAATATTTTGGTTTGTGACTCAATTGCAATAACAAAATGGTCCTCCCATATTTTAATTCCCGCAATCACAAGTCTGTTTATCTTTTCTCACTTGATTATCAGCTCAATCGCAGCAATAGTGAATGATGCTTTTATTGATAATAAAGCATGATTGATTATATTGCTGGTACTCTATTTATTATAGATTGTAGGTGTATTTTCTTCTATGTTTTATCTTCAATAAAATTGACTGGGCAAGAGCACCATTGCTGCGTGTGAAAGCGAATGACTTTTTTTGCATTGATTTTATAGCGGTTTGCACCAATCAAATCACTTTATGCCTTATTTCATGTCTATTCATCACCAGCAGAAACGAAGTTACGGTGACAAAATAATTGCATATTCTGCTTCTCTTCTTTTCTATATTGATGATGGCTATTGGCTACTATTAACCCATTTCTAAGAATATGTACACAAGTTAAATTAACTTATAGCAATATGAAGTAAGACTGTGTTGTAGTAGAAATTAACTTATAATAAAGTATTTTAAATCACTCTATGCCTTTTACAACTGTTACTGTTATAACTCTGTAATATGATTATATTTATTAATCAATCAATATATCCATCAATCAATCACGAAATATATGTGCCCATCTCTTTTTAAAGTCCTATTTTTAGATGACATCGTGCTGTTTCATCTGATAAAATCATAGCTACAGTTATAATATACATTTAAACCTGTCATATCATTATTTTGCTAAGAATAAAAGTAAAAAGCAATGTTTTTTACAAACTTACTTTTAAGTTTACATCATCGCATGCTTAGAAAAAAAAGGGTTCTAAATAAGGAATCCATGATGGAATATTATTTTATCCGAAATATAAATAGGAATAATTGGATCATTCATTCAGATAAGAAGAGGAGGGGATATCAATACAAGGAAGAGCGCGTTTATTAGTACATATCTATATAAAGTGTAACATTTATACGAGTAATGATATAATCTCTACCTTTTTATGCTGAACACAAGGATAATCATCAATGCAAAATTGCTGGTGAAAGTTCACAAGGATTCTGGGTGGGAAAATTCAGTGTTTCCATCATCTGAAAACAGAAAAACATTATAAGGCTTATTTTTTCTAAATCTGACACCATATTTTCCTTTTTTCCCCTTCTTCTTCTTCTTCTTCTTTATCAATATCATTTCTTAAATATGCCTTATTCGTTAGTTGGACTTATTGGTACGTAATGAATTGTTTGACAATAACTATATTAAACAAATAAAAAAAACATGCAGAGAGAGCCTGTAAACCTTCTCGCTTTGACCCAAACTTGGCTCTTAACCTTGAAATATGCGAAACCATTAATAAACGTGAAGGAACCGCGTAAGCTTTTATATAATTTCATTAATAAATAGAATGCTATCTTGCTTACTTGTTCTATGTAGTCCTCGAGATGCTTCTCAGTCTATTGTTCGACTTGTTAATAGCACAAAAATAAACCAAGCTATGCTTGCACTAACAGTAAGTATCTAAAAGAAAAAGAAAAGCAGGGTAAAGTATTAAAAAAAAATGAATGGCTAGCTGTTAGACAATTGCGTAAAGAATTGCGGTTACCCATTCCATCTCCAAATTGCTTCAAAAGAGTTTTTAAATGCTCTTGTAAGCAGGTTCCCAGAACGTCCACCTGGACGCTATGCTCCGAACCCTGTCCAGTCAGCTCCCGAAAACCAATGGAACCACTTTGATTATATCCCACCTCAACAGTATATGGCAACCCCAGTCATTGACCGTATTCTTTATCTTATCAAGGAATGGAAAATCGCACTGACTGAATTGTCAAGATATCAGGATGACATGATGAATATTAAAGATATGTATAGATTATTAAAATTCAAAGGTAAAAGAGTTGAGAAATGATTTGTATATAGTGGGTATTCTTATTTTAGTTTATTTTAGGTTATCAGTTTCCTGAACTTAGAGAGTCCTCTATTGCTGCATTGGCACCTGATGAGGTAAAGAAAGAAACTATTTTAAAACATAGAAATCATCGTTTTTTGTTTGTTTTATTAATTCATTGATTGATAAACCATTTATTCTTTAGACCCTAAAATCTGAAAAAGAGATTGAAAAAGAAGATAGACTAGCAAAATCAGCGGTAAGTGAAGTTTCTTTTCTTTTTTTTCATTAAAAAAAATACTTTCTTATGTGATTTATCTCTTTTCTAGAAATTACAAGAGCTTATTCGTAGAGGAAGACCCCAAGACTTGGTAGAGGCCAATGAATTAATGAAAATCATGTCTGGTTACGTAAGTCAAAATAACATTTATTTATTTATTTATTAATTTTTTCTATAAAAAAAAAAAGGATCAACGTCATCAAACAAATTATAATGAAATATTTAAAGAAGAATTACAAAAGATTCAAAATAAGGCCCGTTTACTATATGAAATGCTGGAAAATGTGAAAAAGAGTGAAACTCTTGGCGAGGACGGGACAATACAGGAACTGAAGAATTCTTGTGAAAGCGCAGTTCAAAAAGTTAAAAATATGCTCAAAGGAGAAGAAAACAGGTCAAAGATTGGTAAATGCATATATAAAACAAAAGAGAACTGGGGTATTTATATTGTCTTTTCATGTGTGTATATATAGATGAGTTGAATGAAGTCAAGTCAATAGTAAAAGGTGTACTTTTGAAGTATAGCGATGTAAAGAGCGGAAAATTTGAAACAGAATATGATATATCAGGAAAGTACAGGGGAGATGACAATCAAGAAAGTGGTAATGGTAGTGGTACTGTTCAGCAGCAGCAAGCCATTAGTTTGATTGATTTGGATGATCATGATATTCCCTCCGACGGTAGTGGTGTATCACCGCAACCTTCTCATGCCGTCATTGACGATTTAAATGAGATATTTGGTATAACTGGAAAAAATATTAATAACAGTTCTAGTTCAGTTGGTAGTCCTAGTAATACTCTTGGGGCTTCGTTTTCTTCTTCTGACCCATTTGATCTCCTGACTCAATCTATTCAAGCTACTTCTATTTCGAGTCCTCTCAAGCAGCAGCAAGAGTTGGATATATTTACTTCATCGCCCTCTATTTCAACTGGCTCTTTACCAAAATCTCCTACAATTCAGGTGCAAGAACCTGCTAAGAATAGTACGTTATATATATATAAACATATTTTTGAGTACTATAATATTAATGGTACCTGTTTGATGATATAGTTGCATTGATCAATAAGAATGGACTTGTTATTACTTTGGAACAAACTAGCTCTGAGGAAAATATAAAACTCAAAGCATATTATTCTAATGTTTCTACTGCACCAATGGAAAATATGAATTTGCTTTTAGCTGCTCCAAAGGTAAGATAAAGGAAGGGAAAGGAAAGCAATTTTTTATTAATTTTTCTCGATATTTTTAACAAAAGTCTATGCACCTAAAAATGGAATCTGCTACTTCGCATGTGATTCCACCCAAATCGGATAAGTCTGTTAGTCAAAATATATCCATTCAGAATACTAAAAAGGTAATACTAATAGTAATAATAATAATAATAATAAAGCATTACTGCTATTCCAGACGATTATTATTATTTTCTCTTATTTATTATATTTTCATGGATTATAGGAGCCTTTACGTTTGCGATATAAAGTTACTTATGAGCAATTCGGTGTGCAAATGGAACAAACTGGGGATTACCGTGAATAGTCCTTTCTATATTGTATTTTTAGTCAACGTGTAATAAAAATAAATGTACAGCATGGTTAATCCAAAATGAAAAGACACTATTATTATTTACAAGCTATTCTTACTGTTGTGAAAATGATTTAGTCTCTTCATAACAAGGGTATTGTATATATACATATATACATTTTTTTTTTTTTGAAATAGAAAGTAGTGAAAGCTTGAACTGCATATAAAATGGTGGTACTACTTGAGAAAACAAAGAAAGGAAAAGGGAGACAGTTATGAGTCAATAATAATCAACACAGTGGATTTTTCACATAATATAGTAAAACCTATTCTATAAAGATCATCTACACAAAATATTTACTCTTTGGCTGGATTTATGCTTTTTAAATTAATTTTAAAAGTCAAGAAGCATTGTCATCTGTCTAAGAGAGTCGTACTAGAAGACGGAAAAACAACAACAACTATGTTAATAACGAAAGAATGGCTCCAAAATGCCGTATGTCGTTTCCAGTTTATATAGTATTATGTTAATTTACATATCGCAAATACATGTTTTTCAAACTAGCATTTATTTTATCGTAGCTATCAGCTTTTTTTTTCTATATTCCATTAATTCTTTTTTATTTTTTTATTTTCTCACCTCCTAATTAACCCTTCCATTATATTGTCCTATTTTTCCTTCTTTTCTTTTTCTTTGTTATTCTTGAATAAAACAAAAAAAAAGTTAATAAGCAAGTTACAGTGTGCTTAAGGATGCTAATAGTTGAGAGGGTTACTGGAAGCCTCCAGTCATGTAATAGCAATTGAAACAAATTATTGGCGTCCTTGATAACTTCATCCTTGCTTCAAGATCGTATTCTTGTTCAGCTATATGAAAGCATTGCGGTGTTATATGACTCACATAAACTTTAAATAAGAATATTCTGTCAGGTCACTTTATTTTTAGATTTTATATACAGATATATTTTAAATTTCTAGTAATATTATCTGGTGTTTTCCTCATTATTGTTTCTGTATGGTATATTTCCCTCTCAGTACCATTAACCTCTGCACTACCATATATGGAGCCTAATTTGGGCAGTTGGATTTTAATTGGAGAAAAAAACTTTTTTTTTTCTAAATTTATATTTTTTATTATGTTACTGACAATAGCGGTGCCAATCAGCTTGGCAATTGAGAACTGATTCAAAATAAGGTAGTACTTTGAAAATAGTTTTGGCATCAACAGTTAATAGCATATCCAACATGGGGGAATAAGCAGAGAAAATGAAGATACATGGAAAAATCATATCAGAAATTTTACTTTATTTATTTTTTCTTCTCTTTAATGAGCAAGAAGAAAAGAGAGGGAAAAAAATGTACAACAAAAATGGTAATATAATCGAAAACATAAAATTTAAAAAAACGCACATGCTAAGGTTATTTATCCAGGAGGAAGCATAGAAGCATCAACAGCTTCGGTATCTTCATAAGAGTGTTCTGTTTGGGGTTCATAGTGATCGTGGACAGGTGATCTAGGCATGGCCATAACACCGGTACGAGAAGCCTCAAGAATACCGAAAGGCTTACAGAGTTTCATGAAGGAAGATAATCTACTGGGCTTAGCACACAACTCAATTACAACAGAGTCAGAAGAAACATCAACAACCTTGCCGTCAAACAAACGGGTCAATTCTGTTACTGCTCTCAAGTGAGAGAAGGTTTCGCGAAGTGTATCGGAATGTACATGAGGAGACTATTCGTATAATTTAGTCTTTTTGCACATTAACCCCTCAAAAATGCTCAATCTCACCTTGTCAAAATTACTAAGGGTTTCATCTTCAAACTCAATACTATCATCCAATTTGGCAGTGGGCAACTGTTCATGTAAGTGCTCTGGACCAAGAATTGAAACCTTGATAAGCAAGAGTTCGCGTTCAATTAACTTGGTCTTTGTATAATCAAGTACAGCCCAAACAGGAACCTTTAGTATGAATAAAAGGTTGATGATGTTAGTTTCTATTTGAAATGAGCAGTAATGACCTCTTCTTTTTTTACTTCATATTCGTCGAAATTTCTTTAGATCTCCCCTCTTTTTTATTTTCTAATTTAAAACTTACCAAATCTTCCAATTGACGTCTTGCTTGCTCAATTTGAACATTGCGACCATTGAAGACAATGGTCATACGACTAAGATCCTGAACTTCGGTATTTGCAACGACAAGAGACTCAATATTAAATCCACGAGCAGCCAAAATACCAGAGACGCGAGAAAGGACACCAGGTTCGTTTTGAACGAGACAGTTAAGAATGTGGCGAGTTTCAGGTGCAAGACTAGGAGCAGGTGTATTATACAAAATGTTGGTAACGGCATCTTCGACGCTGGGATCAGGTACTACTGGAACAGGGCCATAGCGACGTTGACGGATATGCTTTTTAAAAGAAATAGCAGATGTGGCAGAGCTTTGTGTTGCCAAGAAGCGAGATGTCACTGTAGGAGGACGACTACTCACCTAAGAATTGATATGTTAGATTAGAGTCATCAAACATGGTATAAGCAACTTACAATACGAGTAGCAATGGATCTAAACATTTAATAATTTAATTAATAGATTAAAATAACAAGAAGAAGAAAGAAAGAAAGAAAAAAAAAGGAGAAGATTTGTTAAAATGTGGGGATGGAGACCCCAGATTTGGCAATGCTATTTGTTATGATGAGAATTTGAATCATAGAAAATACAACATGTTCATTGGTGCATCTAACTTGAGTTTTAAATTTAAAAAAAAAACATATGTCAACTTCACTCTTTATCTACATGAAATTTCCAATTACCTGATTGGTACATTTAACCTATCAGCTCGAAGCTTAATTTTATATTAAAAGAGAAGCAAGAAAAGCTATGCTCGTCTTATTTTTAAAAATACATTTAGACACTCTGATTTACTACTATGATTATCTTTATTATTAGTGTGATCAATTTGATAACATTTGATAATTGATATATATATTTGAAATCAGCTTACTTTAGACGATATAGTGCAAATTAAGCTTGGTTCGTTGACAGAGTCTATGCCTCGATTGTTAATATTAATATATGCCTATATTCATAGTATATATTTTATAAATATGTTAATACCACTACCAATCGAAAAGGTGATAGCATGTAATAGCATTTCCATGAATATTTCTTCCTTTACAATCATTGATGGCAGCATATAAATCAATATGATAATACGATTCTAGTAATGAATCCAATACTAATATTACCATGATTGAATCATGCAACATTTCAAGTTTACTCAATTCTGTTTTACAAATAACATAAATAATATATACCTTGCATTTTTTTCACTTTTCTTTTAATAAAAAAAAAATCAAATGCGCTGCATATAAATAAAACTACTCTTTTGAACCCATCCAATACTTATTGCTAATAAACATGAATGTGCTTTAGAAGTTTTTCCTTTAGTAAGCGGTAACACCACTTGTAGTGTAAACAGATATATATCCGTTTCAATATGAGTTTATCTGATTGAATTAATAATATGTATATATAAAACAGAGGTGATATCAATTTCGAAAGCTGAGAGACTTATGCTAATATATATATATATATAATACAATGAAATGTCTACACATGTATACTGAAGAGTATAAGTATCAGTGGTGTCAGACTTCCAATTTAGTAAAAGAGTGGTCACTAGTATCAAACATTAAAAATCGATGCGCTTGTGTGAGTGTACAGGATTTATTTTCCGTCTTTCTCTCTCTTTTTTTTTTCTTTCTCTTTTTCTTTTTGTTTTTAAAACTTTTATTATTATCATGTCGGAAAACGGATACTCATCCGTTCCACCGAGTGAGCATGAGCAGTCACCTAAGCTCTCTCCACTCGATCGTTTTCGTCGTTGGTGGTCAAGTCATTGGAACGGTTCAGAAACTGCACCTTTGATTAATAGACAGAGAATGACACTTGAACCACCTCGAGCCAGTCCTCTCAGTGTCACTTTTAAAATCGTAGCTATTGTTGCAGCTTTTGTTATTATGGCTGCTATTATTGTTTTTAGCTTTACAGATTCACCCACAGGAGGTAAACAAACACGTGTAACCAACAATTTCTGTTTTTCTTAAAATAAATAACGTAGGCGTTCCAGCAAGAAAGTTATCTAAAGCCGAACAGATGATGTTGGATTTACCTTCACCTCAAAGATTAAAGGGTTATTTAAAGGAATATACATCTGAACCACACCTGGCTGGCACTGAAGCTGATAAAAGACAGGCCGAATGGACTCGTGAAAAGTTTAACGATTTTGGTATTCCCAATGCTCATATTGAAACCTATTATCCTCTTTTGAATTATCCTGTTTCTCGTCGATTGGCTATTGTATCTGGTCCAGAAGAACTAAGATACGAAGCTAAGTTAAAAGAAGATCGAGTGGATGAAGATCCCAGCACTGAAGATCCTGATATTGTTCCTCTTTTCCATGGTAAAAATTATTAAAAAAAAATGGTGTTTTTGATTTTACCTTATTTATCCATCTTTTCCTTTTCTAGGTTACTCCAAAAATGGAACAGCCAAAGGGCCCATCATTTATGCCAACTATGGTCGAAGAGAAGATTTCCAGTACTTGGTAGATCATAATGTTACTGTAAAGGGAAGTATTGCACTTGTTCGATATGGTTCACTTTTACGTGGTTTGAAAATTCGCGCTGCCGAGCAGTATGGCTGTGTTGGTGTCTTGATTTATTCTGACCCACTTGATGATGGACCATTAGATAAGGATACCGTGTTGAATCCTCCTGAATCTTATCCTGACGGACCATGGCGTGCTCCCAGCTCTGCTCAGCGTGGATCGGTTCAGTTTTTGTCACTTTTGGCAGGTGACGTTTTAACACCGGGTATTGCCGCCACAAAGAATGCTACCCGTATCAAGATGGAAGACTCCAATGCTCTGGCCAGTATTCCTTCGCTTCCGCTTTCATGGGAGGATGCTCAACCCCTCTTAAAGGCCACAGAGGGTCGTGGCGTGGTTGGTGAATTTGATTGGAGAGGTGGTTTGAACCAAGGCTATTATAGTGGTCCTAGTGAAGGACTTGTAGAGATGGAAAACATTGTATCTTACAATGTCACACCTATATGGAACGTTATTGGCAGAATTGAAGGTTCTGTAGAACCTCATCGCTCTGTTATTTTGGGTAATCATAGAGATTCTTGGGTCTATGGTGCTGTTGACCCTTCATCTGGTTCTGCCACTTTGGTAAGTACCCTTTTTTAGTAAGCTTGAAAGGAGTTCCCCTCTACTTGTTTTCTTTTTTTGTTTAAAAAACACATGTATTGACTATCTAAACATTTTTTTTTTTTTCATTAGCTTGAAATAGCACGCGTTTTAGGACAAATGTTACAAACTGGTTGGCGCCCCCGTCGCACTATTATCTTGGCTTCTTGGGATGCTGAAGAATATGGACTAATTGGATCAACCGAATGGGTAGAGGATCATCGTGAATGGTTAAGTAAAGAAGCTGCTGTTTATATCAATTGTGATGTTGCTGTTGCTGGACCTCATTTGGAAGTTGGTGCCTCACCTTCTTTGAACCAACTTATTTATGAAGTCACGAGTATGGTGAAAGATCCATTGACCGAAAAGACCATATATGAAGCCTGGGGTGAACGCGCCAATCAAACAGGTGTCCCAAGTGCTAAACCTCCTATTGGTATTTTAGGTTCTGGATCAGACTTTACCGCCTTTTTGGATCATGTAGGTATTGCCAGTGTCGATTTGTCATTTAGTGGCGACTATGGTGTATACCATAGTGTTTATGACAGGTAAAAAAAAGAAAAGAAAAAAAAAGAAGAAAAATGTTACTGGAGAGCAGAGAATGCTGATGACTTGTGTGATTTATACATAGTTTCCACTGGATGGAAAAGTTTGGTGATCCAAAATTCGAATACCACCAAACCATGACCAAGATTTGGGGAT
The DNA here is from genome assembly GCA_024140155.1 of Backusella parvicylindrica. Taxonomy (NCBI): domain Eukaryota; kingdom Fungi; phylum Mucoromycota; class Mucoromycetes; order Mucorales; family Backusellaceae; genus Backusella; species Backusella parvicylindrica. The sequence continues at coordinate 24,051 of VCJB01001620.1, read as the reverse complement.
TGCTTGCACTTCGTATTGCTGATGATTTAATTTTACCCCTTCAACCCTTGGATTATGCTAACGAAGTCCAGAATTACGTCCATGCACTTTATAAATACACTGCACCACATACATTCCCAGCCTTGCAGAAAGCCGTAAATTCACTGCTCAAGGTGTCTACTAATTTTGATGCAAGTGTGATCAAGATGAAGCAAAAGTTGAGTCCATTTTTGAACGATGATAAGAACATGTCTGCCAAATGGGCCAAGCGAGTCGAGAAATTGAACAACCGATTGTTAAACTTTGAACGTGGATTTGTCGATCCTGAGGGTATTAAGGGACGCGAATGGTTTAAGCATATCATTTATGCACCTGGTCTTTGGACAGGCTACTCAGGCCAGGTCTTCCCTGCTATTGCTGAAGCAATGGATGCTAAGGATGTACATTTGGCTCACCATGCTGAGAATAGAGCTGCCATGTGTGTTAAGCAAGCTGGAGATGCTCTTATTAATTAATCTTGTACTTTAATAAATAACCTTTTTTTTTTTACTGTTTATTTCAAGAAATGAGAAATATTTCAAATTAATGAGAAAAATCAGGGAATAATTGAGAAAAGATATATATATATATATATGACAATAAAAGTAGATTTCAGACAGTGGGCATATAAATAGATAGGTAGCCATGTAGCAAGGTTCATAAAGGTATATTACATCCCAATGAAGGATAGCATGATATAACGTAACAGAGGCAACGCAGCAGTATGACAGAGGTAGATTCAGTAGGTATCATTATATATAGAATTTGTAATTTTTATACAATGTGATGATATTGTATGATAATTAAAGCTGGTGATAAGTAGAATTCATGTATATCCATCAATACATGAACAGAGTGCCATTCATTGGCTTATATTGCAGGAACCATCCCCCTTTTTTTTCTCATCAACCTTTTCTCAATAATTATTCTCCCATTTCTCATTAATTATAAAATTTTTCTCAATAAGTTGAAATTTTTTTCTCAATTTCTTGAAAAAGACAATACACTGGTAGTTATATAAAGTATTGTGGTATTTTTATTTACAAATATAATATAATATAATATAGTAGTGGTAATAGCAATAGCAGTAAAGGTATACAAGTCTATTTTTTTCTCAAGAGATAATGCAGCATGAACGTTCAGGCGAAGCTTCATAATTCTCTAATGGAGCACTCTTAACTCTTGTGAGAGCTCCACTTTCAGATTCATTTGTCATTGGCATGTTAGTAGAATAAAAAGAAGACTTTTTGTTGGACGTTACAGCAGCAGTAGGTGCAATTATATGGGTATACTGAGGACTGTAACTATTTTGTGTATCCAGTTTAGACTGTGCTTGATTCATTTGATATTGATGGTTATGTTGGCTATAGTAATAACGCTCATTTTGGTAAGTTTTTTGGTGGTGTAATTGCTGAATTTGTACTGGAGCATAATTGCTATCTGGTTCTCTATTCAATTTTGATACATGTTCGTTTTTATATTGCATTGAGTTTTCCTCGGTCATTCTATCATTTTCATACTCAATATAGTTTTGTTGTGATTCGATTTTGCCATTCAGATTATTGAGAATATCGGTATTATCCCCACTATAGTTTGGAGGGAATGTTGACTTCATTTTCTCATTCTGTTCATCAATTGAATAACCAGATTCTATTGATTGGTACTGGTTTCTCTCTTTCACAAAGTTCATTTGTGTATTATTATTCAAATACGAATCTGTTATGATATTGTTGTCTATTGATCGACTTGAAACCGATTTTATAGCATTTTCGTGTAAAGAATGTGATGGTTTTTTATTCAAGTTGGTCCTATCGGCTTCTCTTTCAAATTCAAAATGGTTTGACTGGTTATGATCTGGTGAATTTTCAATTGGTTCTGTGACAGTTGAATCAAGCGATGTAGGTTGACTTGAGAGGAATGAGTTATCATCCTCTGTTATGTTGATATTGTTATTGATGTTATTGTTGTTACTGTTATTTTGGTGAACGTTATTTTCATTAAATCGAATGTCAGCAATGTCCTATTTAAACGGGGATTAGATAGTAGGTTCTTACTCTCTGTAGATAATAGCTCAGATCTCGATATAGGATATTAGACTACGATAGCTTAATTGATACTACACAAGTAATTTTCTCTATACATTCTACTCATTTTCACCCATTTTTTTTTCTCTTTGATAGAGTAAATCAGTGAAACAAGCATCCATAGGAGTTAATCACCAGTGAAAAAACTCAGACATGCTGTCGCTTATCATGTCCCACGTGGTCAATTTACACCGAGAATAACTTTACCCATTATGGATATATTTTTGCCTTAAAGAAATTTGGATATAATAATAATCATAAAAAAAGACCTGGTTCATGGAATATATCGCTATATCGAGGTTCGACTATCGCTACTTGTTTGTTTGTTTGCTTACCTTGTTTCCAACTTCCAAATCCATGATAGTATCATGTTCTGTTGCTATTTCAACCTTTTAATTTTTATCTTTTCTTTCTTCGTTTAACTTACAATGAGATCCCATCATAAAAGTATGTCGCTGTATTGATCTTCTTCCTCTCTTTGTATAAGTGACATGCTCCCATTGCTCCTCTGTGACAGGTTGCTGTGTGCCTAAGAGTTTTGAGTACCTTAAATCACCTCTTAAAACTTCATCTGCTCTATATTCTAAACATTATTTATATAAGTATTTTCAAAAATAAATACATGATAAAGTTCCAACCTGTTGGTAAAGTAGCAGAAGTAGGGTCAACATGTCTTCTTGCAAGGTCAAAAACTTGAACTTTCTAGTATATATATATAATGTTATGATAGTCATCATTTATCTAAGTACTATAATTACATCATCATCTACAAATCTTATTTCATAAGCGTAGTCCTGCGTCATTTAGATGAAAAAGCGAAAAAGCAAGAAGAAATGTGTAAATAGTTTACTCCCTCCTAAATACAAAAATGCGGAGTTAGAATGTTTGATTGATGTTCTTTTGTATTAACAACTGCCAGATTTGTACTATAACAATGTCATTTTGACTCCTTCTAAGAGGAGTTTTTTCTTATATTTTTGAAAGTAGAGGTATCTATATTGAATGCATGCATATATATACGTGATATTATATTTACATTGTTTTTATCCCTTGCCATCGCCATTAATTATCATCTTTTTGTTATGTTACTTTTTAAACAACAATGAATCCAGCTTTTAATATGTTTGTCCCACACATTCTTTTATTAATTACTTCAAAATTTCCATACGCTTATTTCTTTTATTTTGTGAAACCACGTTTTAACACTTCTTCTCAATTAAACAATTAAAAACAAAAACGCAAAGATAAGTTAAGAGAATGTGAAATTGTAAATTATTTATATAAAAAACTTACTTCTCCTTCAATCGATGTAATAATTAAATTAAAAAGGAATCTTCTCAATTTGGCACTTTTTTGTTTTCCTTTTGTCACAGCTTTGAATAATAAGGCATTGTTTTTTTTGTTTTTTTTTGGAAAAAAAAGCCATTAAGGAGAGAGAGACACTAAAAAGTGCTTTAAATCTACATTTGGGATATCTTCCTATTTTAATAATTATAAAGCTCAGTTAGGAGAGTATACAAAGGAGAAGAAAGGAACAGAAATAAGTGATTTCATTATCTCTTATATTCAAAGGTATTGTTTATTATTCTTATGTAGTGTACATACATATAACAAAAGAATCAAGAGGAAATAGTGGTATGATAAACACTTTTTTTTT
>VCJB01001619.1:1048-19442 GCA_024140155.1 Backusella parvicylindrica | reverse complement strand
TCTTTTTTTTTTTTCTTTTTTTTTTTGGTTGCAATATTTTTTGTCTATTCTACACTTGGAAATTCACCTCATAATGCCAGTCAGATCACCCACTATCAATCCTATTTCTTCACTTGAGCAAATCGTTTCTGTGAATAATGATTCAACGTCCCTGAAGAAAAAAATTGTTTCAGTAACCAATATGGAGGAAGAAACCATTGAAACGGTCTCCAAAGAGAAACTAGCAAATATGAAGCTAATTATAAGGACCTTTGTAGCAGGAGCTCTTAGAGAAAAAGAACAGGTAAATAGTTAAAGCAAATTATTTTTAACTTTTATATTCTCTCTTTTCACAGTTCCACACTGGAGATTTTTTTTTTCTTGCTTTTTTTTTTGAGGAAAGAACAAAAAGTACAGACTACTATATGCATGTCCCCGTACAGTAGTTATACTGTACGTTCGGGTAATTGCAAGATCTTTTTATTGGGTCCAAAAAGTATATAAAGTTATTATTCGCCTTTATAAATTGCGAAAAAGGAATTTTGTTTATACGAGAATTGTCTCTTGTTGTTAAATGAAAAATATTGGGGTCATGTGGGTAAACAGGCATATATTATTAGTAGTTATGGCATACGCAAAGCAAGGAAGTGATGTATTGCACTTCAACTGATAGTTGATGTTTTCCTATCATGTGGAACTATATCTTGTCATTTTAAAATTTCTTTTTGTGACTTTTAAGCGGCAGAAGCAAGTTTAAAATTAATGTCTAATTGGTTTCATCATGTAGGGTAATGTAAATCGCTATAATGAACTGATTGAAATCTTAACAAGAGATCCGTCTAACCCGGAAGCCCTTTCCACTTTGAAACTCTATATTTGGATCACTATACTCACCCAGTCTGTCTCTTTATTGGATAAATCCTGTAGTAGTTTGGTAGAAGCTATTTTACAAATTGACTGGAGTTTCCGCAGCCAAATTTTCGTTAATGTGTATATCCACTTTTTGAAAAATCTCGTATCGGCTCATGCATTTTACATTGTTCCAATTTTAAATTCACTTGTTCAAGGATTTAGATATCGTACGTATTGCTCTCTATAACTGTTATCAATTTGTATTTAACTGGTTTATAAATAGGTTCTATACTATCTCCCAATCCTTGTACAACTCGTACTGGTTCATATGGGCGCTATCATCAAGCTTTACAAAGTATTATTCAGCTTATCCCTACTGGTATAAATTCTTTGTTTGTTAGCTTGGTTCGTTATGTGCCTCACCAGCGCTTTAATTCAGCCGAACACGCTGCATATATCAAAAATATTCTTTTAACTTCCGAATATGTTCCTGTCTTGCGTAAACAAATATTGGGTCTTGTTGTAGATCAAATGGTTCAAATAGATGCCCATATTCAAATCGAACTTGATGAGACCGAAGAAGATGTTGATTTTGACGTTTACAACATGAACTTTGATGAAAACTATGACTCCGAAGACAGTGACGACGAGTCCGATGACTCGGATATGCTATCAGATGATGGTAGTATTGATTCAGATGTTTCAGGCTTTGAAAATGATACCAATGATTCTTTGGAGAAAATCAAGTATATGGTTCGTAAATTGGATGCAATGATGTCCTTGTCGTTTCAATACCTTGCAAAGTGTATTCAAAATGGATCTTCGGATATTCAGGATGAAATTTTCTATTCTTTGGTGGATATATTTGATCGTACTGTTCTTAAAACATTGAAATCCCGTTACACTCAGTTCTTGTTGTTTTATTTTTGCTCCTCAAATGTAAATGTGTACAGTGAATATTTTCTTGACCATCTAATTCAACATATAACCGACCCCCTCAAGCCCAATGTTACACGCGCTGCGGCATCTTCTTATATATCGTCCTACGTTGCAAGAGCCAAATTTTTGGAACCTAGTACTATCCAGCGTGTTGTTTTGACTCTAACTACTTGGTGCAATTCATATGTTGACCAAAATGAAAGCAACCTTGTCAGCTTAGATTCTACAAAACATGATGTATTTTATGCCGTTATACAAGCTATAATGTACATTTTCTGTTTTCGCTGGAGGGATATGGTAATTAGTAATGATGATTTGGAGATAGAAGATGACGTTGAACACGAAGAGTTTAGTGAGATTACAGCTCCGGATGGTGGTTCATCTCGTCATTGGTGCCTGGGTTTACGCAATTTACCTCGCCTAGTCATGAGTCGCTTCAATCCTCTCAAGCTATGCTCCTCCGCAGTTGTTCGACAGTTCGCGAAATTAGCCCACTCAACACATTTCATGTATATATACCCTGTCTTGGAGAAAAACAAAGATATATTTGTACCTGGTTTAGGCGGATCTAATTTAATGCAGACAGTCCAATCGTTCTTCCCATTTGATCCTTACAAGTTAGAAGGTAGCCGTATTTATATTGATAATATTTACTTTGAATGGATTGCTGAGGATGATGACGATGAGGATGACAGTGATAGTGAAGAAGAGGACGATGATGATGATGTCACCAATGGAATGATGGCTATGAGCATCAGCCCGAGTCCAACCCATTTTCTACAATAAGCTCTTTCATTTTTCATACCTCAAACAAATCTTTTAGAAAAAGAATATTTCCTGTAAAAAGAAACCATCTTAAAGCAATCCGCCACTTACATGTCTCATCATAACAAATTATATTGTATTTTCCTCTATTACCATCTCAATAAATAATAATGATATCTTCATAATATATATTAAAGAAAAGAGATCAAGTTTAAATTGATTAATCACATACATTTCTGTCGTATACTAAAGGTTTTATGAAATATTCTACAATGTATCTACTCTAATTATAAGCATATGCTATAAGCTGGAATGCCTCTGGTGGAGCTTCGTTTATTATTCTAAAACAAAAGACTAACTTATGATGGTTTATTTCAAGTGATTTCATTGTAAACACACTATAATCTAACCAAATAAATTATTTATACTTTTAATTATGACACAAATACAAATGAAACAAAATGACAATAATAGCAAAATCTCATTTGATATTGTGATGATCGTCAATATTTATATAGAGTTGTTTTCTAAATCTTTAGTGTTACGTTTTTAAACCTTATTATTGAATTATACTTTATATATGTTCGTACTTAATTTGGCTTTATTTAATGCAAAAGTATTTTAGACTAGTTGACTGCAACACCACGACCGTTGGTATCAACGAAGCTACCATGTAATGTTACAGCATTGAAATCACCAATGGTTGATCTTCCAAGTTCTTTCAATGTTACAGCATCTAATATCAACATAAAACAAGACTCCATATTATCATCGTTGACTGCATTAACAATAGAAAGTATAACACCATCATCTTCAGCTGTCGCTTCTGGATTAGGAATAAAGATAGGCTCAGCACACGAGCATCCTGGTTCGTCCCATATCCTTGCAGAGCTTTTTTCATCAGTATTAGGACCATTATAAGGCTGATTAAGGTCGAGTTTAATTATACCGTTTACAACTGAACCGGAAGCATAGGAAGGGGCATGACGAGACTCACAAACACCCCAACAATATCTATATGGTTTCAAGTTATACTTTGGATTAAAGCGAGGCATTTCCAAATCTTGGCCAATTACTTGATATGATGCAACACGGCGTTTATTGTAAGCTGTCAAGGACGAGAGTTTAAAGTCGGACCATGATGATTTCCACTGCTTTTCACCAATTTTAGCTACTGGTACATTTCCTAGACGGTAACGACAAAATTTTGAGGGTTTAATTAGATGTTCTTTCTTATTGTCAGTATTTTTATTGAAAACATAGCGAGCGGGTTTCACATTATCCAGGTCTATCTTTCCAGAAGGGGTCTTTCCAAGTTCAAAGCTTGCATCCACAATATCAGTGTTTTCGTATACACAATAGTCCATGTAAATAACTCTTTCATGACCTCCTCCAGGGAGCTCAACATCCTCATCCCATGCGTTGGCAGTATGGAATGAAAAGCAAGGATCAGCATCATAAGTAGCTACATGATTTCCAGTGTGGCGGTCAATAACGTGAAAAAGAGTATGTCTAGTTTCATCCCAGTAAAATGTTTGGTAGGCACATGAATAATAGATAGCTGATAAACCACCAAATGAGTAATAGTAGGGGAAATTTGGTATGATAATATAGTTTTTTGTCATGCTAAAAGAATGAATATAGGAAGGTTTGAGAGATTGAAGTGTTTTCCATGCTCCTAAATGTCTCCAGATAGGTTGATGAAGCCTTGTTTCAGGCGGGGAGAGTTGCTCTTTCTCACCAGGAGGACTGGGCAAATAGGGACTAAGTGAATATGTTTGAAAAGATGGAAAGGGGCCGAGTTTTACCATGAAGTTAACATATTCGTCTGCTTCTTCATCGTACTGATGATGAGAGGCGCATAATTGGCCTTGTAGCTTCTCACTAACATGACCATATGTGAACATTTTGAGAGGCACTAATACAAAATATCAACATTATATTCTAAAAAACAAATAAATGAGAGAATAATAGACTTACTCAAGGACTGAGGATCAACAACTTGCAGTGTATTAGCATCGCGTTTTACTACCAGAGCTTCACCACGTTTAATATCTAGTTCTTTTTCTAATCTCTCTCCTAGAGGAAAGTTAGGTGTGATTGTCACATTGACCATATCAAATTCAGCATCATGCTCTTGAAGCTCAGCATTTGTTCCAAATTTTGATATGTGATGATAGACAGTTTGCATACGACCAAAAATTGTCTTACAAGGATCAGGGCCAAATGTTAGCAAAGTTGAATCTCTCTGTTCAATACGTTTTTCCACACCGTGGGAAGTATGACGAGAGTTGTAACGTACAGTTTGGGTCTCACCGCATATTTCAAACCTATGCAACATAGCAAGACCGTCAAATGGATGCCCGATGTGGAAAGTGTCACCATTGTCTAAAAGTACGTTATATCGACCAGATCCTAATAGTACGAAGTATTTTTTTTTTAAAAAAGTTTTTATTTTTAAAAATATAATCATTTGGCTTTACCTGATCTGAACATTACACCGTTTACCCATTGGGGAATCTCACCTTCAATAGAGAGTTCTATTGCTTTTTTGATATCAGGTACGTTTTTAAAACCAATAGGTGAATCAGCGGCTTCTCCGAGATGTAGATTTGTGTTTAATTCAGCGGGAGTGATCATTTTAGTATGTGTTATGTTAATAAAGATAAATAGAATCTATATTTGACGAGAAGGTTGTTTTTTCCATGCCCTTTATATATAATTTTAAATTAAGTGTATGCAGGTGCAACATTATCATATTCATTATATTTAAACAAATCCTATACATCCGGAGTATCCTACAATATTCATTATTCTCATTTGACTTTTGTCATTTTTGAAAGCAAAAACAAAAATAATTTCAAAGGGATGATTTCAAGATGTCTCTATTAGGCTTTTTTTTTTTTAAGGATTAAGGGTCGAATAAATTTGATAGTTCTACAATATTTCGTTTTAATTAAACAACAGCAAATATTAAACTGCGGTTTGTTCTGGTGTTTGAAGAACTTGTTGCTTTTGTTGTTGCTGTTGTTGCAATTGCTGCTGCTGTTGCAATTGCTGTTGCTGCTGTAGCTGTTGTTGCTGTTGCTGCAGCTGTTGATTTTTTTCTTGCTGCATTTTATAAGCCTGCATCTCTTTTCTTTGTTCTTTAAGCATTCTACGTCTTATATTAATATCCCTCATCAAGTTCTCCTCATATGGATCTCGAGGTTGCCCATAGCCAAAACAGCAGCAAAATGTCTCCGCTAAACTATAAAAATAAGGAGCATTTAATGCTAATAAAGATCTTACAATTCTCATCCCTTTCAAAATACCTTTCACAACACGAGGGCTCTTCGTACATTAAGTGATATGGATAGCTTGGACCTGGTGTAAGCGGATAGCCTGGTGTTTGTTGATACATAGAAGGTGGTGGTATCGAAGCTAAACCGAATTAATTTAGTTAATTAGAAAACTTAAAATTTCTTCATGCAAACCTCCCTATATAATATTTTCATTTCTTTGTTTCATATACTCCTATTTTAATCTTCCATAGCACTTTTATCTGTATGCCTTTTTTTTTAAAAAGAAAAAATATACTTACAGTCATTTATTAGTTGATAAGGAGGTATTGGTGACTGGTAAGGGTTAGCTTGTAGCGGCATAATATTAGAGTTTCCCATATAAGCGGTTCCCATTACCGAGGGTGGATATGAGGAGTATGGATAACTTCCAAGCTGATAAGGATCCATAAGACGAAAGAAAAAACGAATATTTCGATGAGACAAAATAAAAAGAGAGAAAAAACAATGGTTTAAAAAAAAAATTCACTTAGAACCTCGTGAAGGACCATAATGAGTTGTTTGTTTATATACCGTAAATCATTTGTAATTTTATATTCACCTGACAAAAACAACTCAACAGAGACATGTGCCTAAAATATTCCAAATAGATGATTTCATATACCTCAAGCTAAATACAGCATTTATTTTTTGTTAGAAATAATGATAATAATAATAATAATAAAAAGGTAAATATGTAATGTTAGGTTATGGATGCACTAATCTTAGAGTTTGAATATCATCAGACTTTAATCTTATTTTTTTTTTTAGATCTTCTACTACACAGTGATATACAGTGATATCATACTTGGAGGATATTCTGTTTACATACATTTAGCTGCATCAGAATTATATTCGCTCGGTAAAAAAATAACTTAATATTCAGCAAAGAGATCACCGTTTTTGCATGATTTTCCCAAAAAGGCATGTCCTGTTCTTTAATTATTTGCATACAAACATATATTGTATCCCCCTTTTTCCAGAATGCTTGTCCGATTTCCTATCTAGGTAAGTTGTTACTTTTTCAAATTCGAATGATACTTCAGTTAATGTGATGTATTGTTTGGTATACAAAACTTTTAATCCTTAATGTGATTTTGTCTTAATTTCAAAATTAACGTTTTCGATAGTTGTTTCTTAACACAATTTTATTTCTTGCTCAAGTGATTATTTTTGTTTAAGGAAAGAATATATTTTCAAACGTATATACTTTTACTTGTCCACACTCATAATACAGCATTTATTATTTATTTCTTTTTCAATATTGATGATATAGTTCTCATAATTTCTCTACGTGTGTTTTCTCTTATCTTGTAATTTTGGATACGCTTTCTGAAATGGTTGGATCATACACGGGATCTTCTAGCTAAAATAGACAGTAATTCTATAGGTCACATAATATATATATATATATGAATATCCTCAGAACAGTATGCGCTACTTCCGTGACAAAAACAACATAAAATTATTGCCTCTACAGCCTCACTATTCTATAAATACTCTCATCCAGTTTCAAGTTTTATAATTATATCATTACATCAGCATCTATTCATAGATTTAATAACAAAGAGTTAAAAAATTGTTAATAAAATAATGTTATCTTAAGCGATCATAAATTAGAATTATTATTGAACTACCAAAAAATTAAAATTAAAATTAAAATAACACAAATAGACATTGTTGTGAAGAAATAAGAATGAAGTGACCATATATATATATATATATATATATATAATCCATATTATCGATAATAATAATAATAATAATAATAACAATAATAACAATAATAACAATAATAAATAACTATCAAATATAAAAAAAATTGCTTATAAAAATACAATCACTCTTGGATATATTTTATTTTTGTTTGCTTTAAGATACAGTGTGAATACCATCATTACTAGAATGAATAAGAATAAGTTTACTATTAACGTCGAATGGACTTCCAGAGTAAATAATGAACTCTTCATTTTCCACCAAAGAATTGGATAAACCATAGATTTCACGAAGATTGGATGTAATAAATTGAATAGCTTGGTTTTCTGATATCTCACCATTCTTTAATTCAGTAGAAGAGGGTGAAGTAGCAGAGAGCCATCCAGCATCCCAAGCTAAGTTTCTTGCCAATCCATCATCATGAATTCCAACACCAATTTTTACACCATAACTCTGAAGAACATGACCAGCAGTACCATTAGTTAGTGGTGCGCCTGTCAAACAATGAATAGAGTCAAAGTTGGAGGGAGTACACAAGACAGGTTGGAGAATAACAGGAATATTCAATTCCGCCAAATGAGGGGCAACTAGATATGCTTCTGTACCACCATGAATGACGAAGCGTGCCTTAGGTACATGATCACGTTTTAAAACAATTAGGGAGGCAATTTCATCTTTGTTATGAGCAGTGATAACGACAGGCAATTCACCTCGAGCTGCTTGACCAAAATAACTATCAGACTTAATATTATCTTTTAATATTTGACGAATATAACTGATCTGAGAAGATATGGTAGGAAAGCTGCTTGATTTTACATCTGTGCCAACTTGCAAGTGGAGTGCAACTGCAGATGATATTAATGCATTTGGTTCTAGTACTAAAAAAAATAATAAGAATTAATAATAAGATCTTAATAACAAATATCTATTCAATAATACTCACATGAGTTAGAGCCTGTCTTGAAAGCAGTAGAAATACCAATGACTACATTAGATGACATAGGTGCAGTGATAGCAGTTAACACACCGCCTTTGTAAGCTTCTTCTAAATGACGTGTACCAAGTTTAAGACCATCTACTGCTTGGATAATATCTTTAGCATCGTGTGAATTACTGGATCTGCCAAAACCATCACCCGTGACATCTTCCGATTCAATTTCAACAAGACCAAGGGAAGATCCAACACCAACAAGACCCTATAAGCAAGGAGGACGAATACTAGGTTAATAATCATTTTTTTTGTTACTATCTACTCCCTTTTCCCCTACTTACAGGAAGAATATATCCACCCTCAAGATCATAAACAGGTAATTCTTCTTCATTATTCTGGGTGGATAAAATAGAATCAGAACAATCTGCAGCAGAACAAACGATAGCACCGTTTTTAATAACAAGTTCAAGTGGCCCCATCACAGGTTCACTTTCCAAAAAGGAATAGCCAGCATTTTTAAGTATATAGCTTTTTGCGCCTTTCTTAATGTCTACTTTAATGTCCTTCTTGGCACTATCTTTAGTGGATGCCTTCTTAGCAGGTACAGAAGTAATTTCTTGTTCTTCAAACTGAGGAACGCCATCAATAAATACTTGCAAGGGTGTAGCGCCTAATTCAAGGGGTTCACGATCCCAGATAACAATATCGGCATCATATCCTATTTTAAGTGATCCTACACGATGTCCCAATCCGATAGCATTAGCAGGAATAGAGGTAACTGCTTTGAAAGCCTCTTGAGGAGGTAAACCATAGTGGCTAGACTTTGCAGCTTCGAAAACTAAATGCTGGGAGTTAAGCACAGGGTGGTCACTTTTTAAAGCAACAGGAATGCCAGCATCGTACAAAATTTTGGGAGCCTGTGGAATGGCTTGGAAAGCCTCTTTTTTATAGCCCCAATGGTCCGCAAAAGTGGCAATAGTAATATTATTACGAGCACGACGAAGAATATCAGGAATACGATAAGCATCAAGAGCATGATGGAAGGCACTGATTGTGAAATTGAATTCAAGTGAATGGCGAACCATTGCCTCAATATCATGGGTCTCGTAGCAATGAACATTAAGTAAAACATCACCACGTAGGAGGGCAACGAGAGACTCGAGGCTTAGATCTTCAGGAAAAGCAGCGTCAAAACGAACAGAGCTATCCTGTGAAGCTTTACACCAATCATCTTGTTCACGCATCAATTTCTGAGCTCTGGCCAACTCCTTTCTGAAAAGATAGGCTTCACCAAGGCCTTTTTATTTTGTTGAAAAAAAAAAGAATTAAGTTGATTTTGTTTGATTTGACTCAAAGATATTTATTTTCACTTACGAGTAGAGGGCATTTGACCTCGGCTTCCGTACACACGCTATTGAGGTAGACAAAATAAGTATTTGTGTAACACGGTTGAAAACATCACAGGACTCCTTACCTTTGGATTTTCACCACAAGCCATCTTCATCCATCTCCATTTAGTATCTTCTTGTTCATCAATATTTGCCTGAGCAAGCATATCATCATTACTAAGAGTATCAACATGACGAAGTTTGAAAACAAAAGCTTCACCTCCCATTAAATTGCCTGAGCCTGGTAACACTAGCGCAGTGGTAACACCACCTGACGAGACGATGCGAATGGCATTATCTGAAGGGTTGAATGCATCAAGAGTACGAACAAAAGGTGTTAAAGGTTGAGTCATTTCATTAGTATCATCAGTACCAGTAAGCTCTGGCCATGAATCAACGCCCATATGACTACATTTTTTTTAGTTATTTTCCTTCAAAGTCATAAAAGTAAGTATTTTTTACCTATGCATATCAACTAGACCTGGCGAAACAATATGACCAGCAACGTCAATCACCTTCACCGAATCTCGTAAATATTTATTCAATTTAATATTTCTCTCGATCTGCTCAACAGTACCATTGGTAATGAAAACATCGACATTTTCAAGAACACCACCTTGACCATCCCAAACAATAGCATTTTTCAATAGAATAGGCACTTGATCAGTAACAGCTCTAGGGTTCTTACGTTTTGGATTTGGGGCATTTTTTTCTCTGGATTTTAACTGGATTTTTTCACACTTTGCGCGTCCTGCATCCATGGTAAGTTGAGAAACGCCTACTCTAACGGTATGTGCATGATGCTTTACAGGAAATGGTGTTGCCTCAGGTAATATGGATGCGAAAAAAACAAATAAAATGACAGCGACAGTAACTAGTATACAAAGCAAAGTGGCTAAATGGGCTCGAAGGAAATAGAGAAATTTAGACTGCTTTACGCGATTTCCAAAACTTGGTGGGTTTAGAGGATCACGGTCTTGATTTTCTGAAGATTGTTGTTCATTATAGTCAGGTATAGTATTATACCCTTGTTTACTACTCCCAGACATTTGCCTGATTTTTTTTTTCCAGAGAATAAAAGAGGAAAAAAAAAAAGAAGTATGAAAGGGTAAATGTTTATATATTTTTTCCCTTCATAAGGAGAAAGCGCGTTGTTTCAATTTACGGTTGCAGGATGGCAGTCCGAATAGAAGTGGCACAGATTTTCTTAATATAGCATTTTTTACCTTGTTGATCAAGTCCTATCTCTCGGTCAAAAAATGAAGAAAGAAATGGTTCTTAATATTAGGTCACAATCACGCCAACCATCTACTACGCATATACACGATTAGTTAAATCGCATTTTCACTGTGAGAAATATTTTATAGCTATGTTTCTTTAAAAAATAAAAGGAAAGTGAAAGGTGTAACCGGGTGATTAAAAATATCTATTGCGTTTTTGTTTTGTTTTTTTGTCGAAGAACACTAATAAATCAGTTAATAAATTTTTAATATCAACAAGAACGTTATAATCTTTGTTTAATTAAATTCAAATTAGCTAATCTTATAAAAGAAAATTCTTGAATTCGTTCGCCTCATGTGGTTTTGTTTGGAAAAAGAACCCATTTTTTTTGTTCAATCATTATCATTATAAATGGTTTTGTTTTTAAAAACAACAAATATGTGATATATTTTTTATTACTCTTGTATTTTTAATTGATTGTAATACCACTGCCGGTATTATCAACAAAACTACCATGTAACGTAAAGGCATTGGAATTTCCTATATTTGATCAACAAATTTCTTTCATTGTGGCAGCATCCAAAATGATAATGAAAAAATACTATTCTCCTCCTCTATTTCTATAATTTACAACGGATAGAATGGCACCATCATCTTCTGATTTCCAAGATTAAAGCTATTCCCAACTATATCTGGATTATCATACACAGAGTAGTCCATGTAAATTGTACTCTCTGTTATTCCACCGGTTAATTTAACTTTTTCATCCCATGCATTTATCGAATGAAATGAAAAATAGGGATCGGCTTCATATGTGGCAACATGATTTCCAGCATGGCGGTCAATGACACGAAAGAGAGTATGACCTGACTCATCCCATGTAAATGACTGGTAGGCCGAAAAATAATATGGAATTGGCAAACCATTAAATGAAAAGTAGTATGGATAATTAGGTATAATTATGAAATTCTTTGCCATGCTGAAAGAATGGACGTAAGAAGGTCTGATAGATTCAAACGTTTTCCAAGTTCCCAAGTGACGCCATATATGCTGGGATGTCTAAATCTATACGAGATGCGTGTACTAAAATAAAGTTATCGATGCAAAGAAAATCATATAATAATACAAATGAAGATTAGAATAAATATGAATAAAGCAAATATTTTGATTTATAAACCAAAAAGGAAAGAAATAACCAGCCGTACACACAGTTGCGTCATAGCAAGAGGTAACACCATCTTTGCTGTCCTCTCATTCAAGCTGCGGGCGTAAGCGAGTAACAGTAAAACCCTACAAATATGACAAAAACAAATATATATATATATATATATATATATATCATATACATTTTTAGTCGAGTTTTAAAGTATAAGAGCAAGGTGAAAGAAGATTTATTAACCTTTTTCTGTGGTTGGAGAAGTTTCTCTTCTTTTATTGCATTTTATTTGGAGATGGTGAAGCAGTTTCCGTTTTTGATTCATAAAATATAAGAGATTTTTAAATATAGCTAATATGCTTTTTAATAGTTAATGTTTACATAGCTTCTTTTTTTTATCTTTAAATATAAAGTTAGCAATATCCTGAGTTGTTCAAAATAGGACAGGTTTTCTCGGATGTGTATATTTATATAAATATATATATATATATATATATATTTGTATTTAAGTGAAAAGTTCATTGATTAATGAGATTCTTTCGGATATGGTGTTTTGGATTTGATAAAGAGGAGTAATAAGACAATAATCAACTTTGAAAATAAACCACTGGATTGTTACTTGCATTAAAAAATTCAATATAAAGTTATTCGTTTTGTTTATTATATTCATTATAGCTAAAAATGAATAAATTGGATAATTTATGCTTATTAAGTGGTCGTAAGACAATGGGTTTGTGTATCATATTTATCCTCAAAGCAATTTATTTTGAGAGGACTTTGGATGTTTTTAGTTAAACTCAAAAGTGCTTTTTCGTCTATGAAATAGATATTTTATTCATTTTTTTTCTTTAAATCTATTTTTATATGCCAAATGTATTTACAGAGTGTATGTTGTTTTACTTGTGCTTGTAATGAACTTCAGAGAGATCTCTAAGACGAGCAGCAGCTTGTTCAGGTGTCAAATCACGTTGAGGCTCACCCAACATTTCAAAACTAAAATAAAAGGAGAAATATCATGTTAGCTACAATGAATCCAACAAACTTTATACAATCCCAATAATCCCAATAATGCAATTATAAACTTACCCAACCAAGAATTTACGGACGGTAGCACTTCTCAAAAGAGGAGGATAGTAGTGAAGATGAAGATGTGCAAAATCGTATTCACCATCGAAGGGTTTCTGATGAATACCCATGGAATAAGGGAAACTTGTCTTAAAAAGATTGTCATAGCGGCAAGTAACACGGCGAACAGCATCTGCTAAATCAACCTTTTGCTTTTCATTCATTTCAGGTAAAGAACCAATATGAGTCTTGGGAAGAACCATCACCTCGAATGGCCAAACGGCCCAGAAGGGAACAACGACCAAGAAAGAGTCATTTTCAAAGACAGTACGCTTACGTTCAGGATCGGCCATTTCTCGCTTTGCATAGTCACACAACATACATTGACCATTATGCTTCTTGTTGTATTCAGACAAAGCAACTAATTCTTTAGAAGGCTCTTCAGGAACTCTTTCAGTACACCACATTTGACCGTGAGGATGGGGATTGGAGCAGCCCATAGCGGCACCCTTGTTTTCAAAAATCTGAACATGATTGACAAATTCCTTCTTACCCATTTCCAAATAACTCTTGGTCCAGATATCTACAACCTTTGTGATATCTTCAACAGACAATTCAGCCAAAGTCAAGTCATGACGAGGAGAGAAACAGATAACATGGCATTCACCACGAACACCCTCAACCTTGATCAAGTCATCATCGCTTTCTTGAAGATCGGGCTGATCTACCTTGACGGCAGCAAAGTCATTAGGAAAACGGAATGTAGCTTCATACTTGGGATTGTTTTCACCATTGGCACGTTGGTTACCAGGACAGAGGTAACACTTTGGATCATATTCGGGACGCTGTTCAACCTTATCGTCTTCTTGCTGACCTTGCCAAGGTCTCTGAGTACGGTGAGGAGAGCAAAGTACCCATGACTTTGTAAGAGGGTTATAACGACGATGAGAGTTGTTGCTGAAATCAAACATAATGGTAAATGATAATTATAATAATTATAATAATATAAATGTACAGAAAAAGAAAAATAAGTGAATGTGATCTTTTTAACCGTTTTTATATGCTTTTTTTATTATTTCTTTTTTTTACAGAAATTCTTGCTCCGCGGTGGAGCCATTGCTTATGTAAACAACGGGGTTTCATTCTCTTCCCGCAGATTATGTAAATCATCTCCGCTTAAATATTCATCAATAAAGTTTAATATTGATAGCCTGTTTCTGCTAGTAGTTTGACCATTTCTAAATAAAATAAAACAGTTTAATAATAAGATAAGAGAAATGAGATACCCATATTTTATACCTTCCCATTCTATGTTATTAGATAAGCTCCATAAATAAGGTTGATGTAAATTGATTGTGCTTGTTTTTTTGCTAACTATGTCATCTCCATCGGTTTCCGAACTGTCATCAACTTGATCAAGTGCCTTAGATAAAGCATCCAGAAATGGGACAATTGATTGCTATTAGAGTTATATAATAAAAGATATATAGTATTAAGAAAATGATTGATATGTAATACAAAATAAAATAAAAAAAGAAAGAAAATGAACGATAAAATCTATACTAATCTTGATTATACACACTTACTTCTTTAATAAATTCCGCTAATTTTAGATGAAATCTTTTAAAAATACTCTCAAGGTGATCATTTTGAAAATCTACAATGCTGTCATCGGTTCTATGATATAAAAACAGTAGTATTTGCGTTTGTGATATGCAATGACCTTTTATTTTTATTTTTATTTATATATATATATTTTTTAAAAAAAAAAAATAAGAATAACAAACGGTATAAGTGAAACTGTAAAAAAATAAAAAATGAATTGGTTGGGACGGCGGCTAAAACTTACTTGAAAGAGACCATCCACATAATAATTGAGTGACATCAATAGCATCAAGTAAATGGACCAACATATCTATTGCATTTTGACATTCGGGTGGTAGTGTAACAGATGTGCTTGGTGATAATGCTAAAACGGGTCGTTTGATAATCAAAAACACTGTATAGTAACATAAAAAGAGTTTTCCACCTATATTTTGAATGTTAGCCCATATTCGAAAAAAGAAAGTTATTTTTTATATTCCAACCTCCGTTATTTATTTTCCATTTTAAATTTGGGTCAGACTCACCCCGGGAAATCCGGGATAATTCCTCGTCTGTAAAATTGAGGTCTGCTGGTAACGAGTATTTCCATTCTTGTAATAAAAGTTCCAAATTACTAGAAACCTGCTCCAAACCTGCTCCTTTTTCGGACAACATGCGTGATCTTGGTGAACATATGGAACGTAACACTTCACCTAAAATGCATGAAAGTTTAACCATTTGTAAAAAGGAAGTGTATTTTGTTCCTTCAGTGTCAGGGTATTCTACATCGCAGTCTGCGTCTGATATAGTCAACGGCCTATATATATCATACATTAATATACAAATTGAAAAGTTAAAAATGATCTCTTACCTTCCAAGAGCAGCAGATACCCACCTATCCACACACACTATTGACCACCATAGCCTCTTTTTTGATTCCATGTCCTTTCTAGCAGTACCTTTATTATTTGTATTTGAACGATGGAGACCTAGATCCTGGGCCTATTGTACGCGGTATATGTATATGGTTCAGCAAAAAAGTATAATAATAATATCAACAATATTCATTTCAAGATAATACCATTTTGACTGCAATACTAGTAAGTACCCAATGCCGACTTTCCAACTCCCATTTTTCTCCATTTGAAGTATAAAGTAAAATAATTTGAATGGTTTTAATGCCCGGTTTAAATATGTTCATACTAAAAAAATCAAACAATTGCTTTGATATATCTTTAAACAAGTCAACCGAATTTATATTAAACTTTTGTAAGAGTGGGTGATCACGTTTTATGGATCGGCAGGTCGCACGACAAATGGACACAATAAGTGGCAGATTTTCCTGGGTTATACCACTACGATAACTTGCATAAAAATCATCTTCATCTATAATTGGTAAAAGAGTATTTAAATGTGTAAAATACCTTTTTTAGAAAAATATAAAAAAAAAATTAACATTTACATACACAGTTTAATTGACACATTTATACTTGCAATGTAACAAGATGGTCGATAAGCTCTTTAGGCGGTACTGTCCAGTTGGGTGTTTTCCTTGGAGGCGTAATATTTTCGAAGTGTGGACGTAATGCCATCATATCGTCTTTATCTCCATCCAAAGATTGTGAAAATACACTGGCGTCTCTAAAAGCTGGAAGTGAACTTTGTGAAAAGAGTCTGTTCAGCATATAAAAACCGGACGAGCTTCCATGATAAGAAAGTGATCTGTTTGGATCATCATGCACAAGACGATTAATAGTGGTCTCTGCTGTTTCTTCTTTTTGTTTCCCAGATTTCTTCTTGCTACTACTTTTACTGCTACTTGTTGATTGTTCGGTTGTATTGTCTAAAATTTCATTTAAAATTTCTGGTGGTAGATTTCCTGACTGTGCGATATTAGACAAAGTGTTTTCAATGCGTTTTAGTCTACTTTCTAGTTTTTCGACATATCCTTTTGGTGGGCCTCTCTTCTTTGCAGCCTAGAGTGATTATGTTTAAGTGATTTTTTTTTCCATTGACATATATGTATATTACTTCATTAAATGTACATAATTTATCATAGTTTCTACAAGAAGTACATTGATTTTCTGGTTTTTGATAATCATAATTGCATCTATTAAAAATCCAAATATTAATTTGATTTGAACCCTCCTTTTTTTTGGCACGTCACATTGCATATTTACTTGACTTTTTTCTTTCTACAAAGATCACCTGAAATAAAGAACATTATTGTTACTATTATTCTCCACACTATTTGTTCCCATTTTTTCTTTTTTACTGTTCAATAATAAGGTTTACATGCTCTATCTTTTTTTATTCTTTTAGAAGAATTGGCTGCTGGTGGTTGAGGTGGAAGAGCCTGAAAGTGTAAATTGTTGTCAAAGTTATTTTGTTCGTACGATGACTGAATGGGGTTCATTTCGAAATTCATAAAAAGTAGAAAAAAAAAACTATGTAAAAAAAAGGGCTATTTTATATTTAAATAAAGTAAGCAGTAACTGAAAATCAGTATCCAATGAAATATACCGGAACCTTATTTCTATAGTCGGCCCGACGGGTGAAATAGAAACTTGGAACAAACAAAAATCGTTTAAAGATAAATCGTTATGTCAAAAATAAAAATGAATATAAGAGAAAGAAAGAGAAAAGACAAACGTGTTAATGATAGATAAAATATAATTTAATTTTATTGTCTTATAAGACATATACATGTGATAGACCTTTTTTTTTATTGAAAACGTCAAATGGTATATTCGTATTTAATAAACTGACGCTGAAGTGAGATTTATCATCGATCTATTGCTATATTCTCACTCAATGGTCATAAGTGATGCTATATCGATTAATCACAATCTATAGTCTGATCCATCGCCACTCATGTCTGTTTTTGATGAGAGAAACTGTTTGTTTGTGTACCCCTGGATTACTAAATAAAAAACTTCCAATTTCGAATCAAATGGAAAAAAGAAAGTTTCGGCACCTCGTCCTTTTTCAATTCATTCATTGTTATGATTTTGTACAGTGTGTTTTCGGCGTCAAAAAAATTCCAATTTGCGGTAGCTGTTATAATACAAAATATACACCGTCAGCTGCACAGCATGAAACCACAAACTGACGCCGGGTGCATTGTATAAATAAAAGGTACTCTTTTTTTTTTTCTTGGTTTGAATACAAGAAACACAGACTACCGCAGCAAGATACAAGATCTATTAACTCATCGCTGCGGTTCCAAAAACCGATAAATAGGAACAAAAGCAGCCTAAGTTTGTCAAAAAATGAAATAATATATAATTAATACGCCACAGACTGACTTTTTATGTGCCTTTTTGCCTTAACCATTACCATTACCATCACCGATCATTCTCTTGTTTTTACTGCTTGCTTCAATTGGCATGGTAAAGTTTATTTATCTCATATTCAACAAATATCAACTTAATCATCTGTACTAAATATATCTTTTATAACAATAATAAATCAGTAA
>VCJB01001601.1:1685-18637 GCA_024140155.1 Backusella parvicylindrica | reverse complement strand
GGTTTACCTCACGAGAAGTGGATTCACGTCACCGAAAGTGGGATGGATGACTCCAATATTTTTAATCCTGGCAGCCCCAGAAGTGGTTTCACCTCAACGACAGTTACAAACGTAGCACCAAACAGTTGAGATGGATGACTCCAGTATATACAATCTGTCTGATGGCTATTTTTGGTTACAAAACAGGTAATGGCGGTCAAGGTACTTCCATTAGTTTTTTTGTAACCGACAGTATCCACCAGCCAGCATTGTATATTTATATACCTCGACAAAGTAGAGAAGTGGTTTCCACGTCACCGAAAGTTGCCGATGGTGACATCAAACAGAGTGAGATGGATGGTTCCAGAAGTTTACACCGTGTTTTTTTTCAAAGAGGATGATAATGACTTTGGATAGTAAATGCTTTTATCAATTTACAAAATATGTACTCATCAAATAAATAACGCCATTTCCTATTTTCCATTATATATATTTTAATTAAAAAAAAAAAAGTAAGACTAATGATATCTATGCATTATGAAGTAAAGTTCCATTGTTCTTCTTTTTCTCTTCTTTTTCCTTACAATCAATTCTCATCTTATTACATGCATACTAATTTAGGTTGACAAAGACATGATGCCAATTTGAAATAAGAATAATATGCGTTTTTAAAGTTCTTGCTTCATTTATACATTAAAAGTCTAGATTATACTCCTTTTCACTTTGGATGATTAAACAATCCCACTTGGACTTATGATTCAACAAGTAATAAAGTAATATCCATACCTTTTTATTATTCTTATCAATTTCTTTTGATATAAAACTATTACTTAGTCGAGGTAAATATCATTTCTAGGATCTTCATTATCAGAGGAATCATAGTTTGGATCCGCATAGTTATCAACAGAGTCTTGTCTGAGGTTATTTTGGGGATTATCATTCTTCTTCTTGTTAGCAGAATCCTCTTCACTATCATCACATTCTGTGTCGTAATTAATATCATTATCACTGTCATCATCGGGTGAATCGTAGTTAATATCATTGTCAGCATTGTCATTTGATCCCGCTTCCAATCTTGCCAGCTTTGCTTTGAGTTGCTCTATTTCTTGATTTCTCTGTTCTATTTCTTTATTTCTCTTCTCTACTTCTTGATCTTTCTGTTCTTTTTCTTGCCGGAGAGCATCATACTTTTTCTGTGAAGCATCCTTGCTCTCTCTATTTTCCTTTTCCATTTTACCCATTTGCAATTGAAGATCAGCTATTAAGCTCTTCACGTTATCATCATCTATCTTTTCAGTATTTTTGTTATTGACTTTTGCTGTGGAAGAGATCTGGCTTTGGTTGGTATTTGTACTATTGTTGATTACACTGTTGTTGGTGTTTCCATCATTTATTTCTTCTTTCTCTTCTGTTTAAATATGTAATGTTGTTAATAATTACCGTAAAATGAGTTATTCAATAAATAATATACCTTTTTGTTCTTCTTCAGCATAATATCCTTTTTTGTTTAACTGCTTTACTTTTTTCTTTGCATCATCATCACCATTATCAGCGGCCTTTTGATACCAGTTAATAGCTTTTTGTAGATCTTTTGTTTCACCAATTTTTTCGTAATATGCTCCTAAATTATACTGAGCAGTTACATTTCCATGGTTAGCCGCCTTTGTAAACCATTCATTAGCAGTGTGAATATTTTTAGTGACACCAAATCCGTTGCCATACAAGTAACCAATAGAAGTCTGACTATTTATGTGTCCACTCGCTGCTGCCTTCAAGTACCAATCCATAGCTTGTTTGTAATCAACCGGTACACCCAGACCATCACGATATAAATTACCAATATTATATTGAGCAGCATTATTTCCTTGAGAAGCTGCCTTTTGGTACCATACCATGGCTAGTTTATAGTCTTTGGATACACCCTGTCCAATTTGATACATATAACCAGCACTAGCCTGTCCACCAGCATGATTTTGGAGTGCTGCTTTATGATACCATGCAAACGCTTTAATGTAATTGTTGTTGTTTAAATGATAAATACCACCAATTTTATGAAGCGTGTAACCATCATTTTCTTTTGCTTTTTGAATCTCTTCTTCCGAGATGTTAAGTCCATCCTCTTTTATTATTACATTTAAGTAAATGAGTGTACAATGAGCTTGTTGAGTTGTCAAGAATAAACTTACCTTTTAAGGCTGAAAATAGTTCCTCATCTGTATATGTTTTTTCTTTTTTAAACAGTTTAAACATTTTTGCTTGTTTTTCTTATGAGAAAAAAAAGAAAACGAAAGAGCTAGATCCTAGTATTTAGTGACACGAATTTATATCAGGGATTTTTATTTGTTTATGAAGCAAAGCCTATTTGAGCCTCGTCACGTTCAACAAAGCATTTTCTTTCAAAGCAACCATTGTACTAGTGAAAGACATTCATAGCACACAGATTATCTATAAAATCCCCCTTTCTCAACAAGTGCATCGTTGTTTTTAACGATATAAAATCATTGATTAAGATAGAAAATGAACCCAATACATGTGACTTATTATTAGACTCGTTAGTATTGATAAAGACAAAATGAGTAATTATACAGAGTGATTATCAATGCAGTAAAAATGTCATATACTTATTGGACTGTTGACTTTGATTCTTTGTTTATTCATTTATCTTTGATAAATGACTCACCTTTATTGTTTTGAAGTGATACATAAAGTGGGATTTTCTTTTTCACTCAAACATGAGCAACAACAAACACTCTTCTTTACCATCTATCAAAATGGTACCAGCTATCACAAACTATAGCAAGTCATCATTGATATTGTTCTTCGATTAAAATAACTAAATTTTATCTTCAACAGCAAATTAGCACTCGTTATGATCCAAAAGTATATCAACTTGACATGATTGCTTTTTTCGTGTATATCAGCGATCTACTCAGCTTTAATGACGTATCACGTAGAGAAAAGACATTCTTGGGTGAATGAGTGAGCGGATGGACCCTTAAAGCAGTGAATGGTAAATATAATTTATTACATAAAGTTATTGATTCCAAAACTCAATATCCATCCTACTATTTAGTACTGGTAAGTTTATGATTCTTTTGGGGTTCAACGAATCAAATCACAGATTTCCATTAGACGTCTAGGTGATCAACATTGCAGCTTGTTAATTTGGATAAGTGCTGAGTGTAATTCCCTGGCATTGATAAGTAATAGTAAAGCTGCATTAATAACTAGAGCTTTGTTATGTATCAAATCAATGGTGGAGACACTACCAGTAACCACACAAAAAAAAGAGATCAAGAGTTCGAACTATGCATCAGGTTTTTACAACCTTCCCTACAGAAATGTTTTGATTATGACGAAGACAAATTAATATTTAAATGGATAAACACGAACTGCTTCGATAACACGGGAAATGAGAGTAGCCTACTGGCAGGATAAGTAATAGTTGCTTTCACCATCCCTAACATTTATTCTCTTCTACGTTCCTTACATTTGTAAAATAAAATAAAAAAAAGCATCATTACCATTTAACTTATAAACAAAAGATAGAGTTGTGGTTTGATTGAGCTCGATGACCAATTCTTTTGTTTTAATTTGTTTTTTTTTATTATTATATAAATATTTTTGTAATTTTTTTTTTCCTTTAAAAAAAAACATATATCAAGCTAATATAGTCGAGTTTAATCCATAAAAATAATCGCAATACATAAATAAAAAAATCTCTAAAAGAAAATATGGTTTGTGGTTCTAACGATGCTGAGGACTAACACGAGAGAAGGCAAAAACGCCAATAATCACAACACCCAAAAACGCAATAGCAGCTGGCAAAATCAATTCTTGAGGGAACCCAGCTTCTGCAGGTTTCTCCACTTTTTCCTCTTCCTTTTTCACCTGTTTACGAGGAGCAGGAGGAGAACGTACCTTTGGTACTTCCTTTACCTCCTCGACTGGCTTGGGTGTCTCCTGTACTACCGGTGGCTCGACAATAACAGCAGGTGCTTCAGGAGCACGCTCCGTAGAGTCATGTACAAATAATTTGACACGACTCTGACCCATTTTACGTGCCAAACCAACCGCATCCGATACATCAGCATCACTTGTAATCAAAACTTGATCCTCTTCATCATCCAAATAAGAAATAGAAAGCCAGGATTCTACGGGTACATCGTCTGCATCGACATGTGCCATATGCTCACCCATCACCTTTTGACAAACAGACTCGATGAGTTGGGAATAACTATCTACAGTAGAGGCAATGCGGTGGGTCTTGCCGCTGGTAGTGGTAAATTTAAAAGAAAACATGTCATCCTTGGGTTCAGTATGGTGGTTATGTGATGATGACAAAGAGCGACTTTCTTCATTGTTAACCATGCTAGCGGATTCGTTGGGTGTGATTTCGGAGAAGCCTTGGAGTTGGGAGAAAGAGGCGGAGGGCTCTGGTGAGATGGCACGGCCTAATTCTCTGCCAGAGTGTGTTGATAACATTTGGGATGAGAGAGGATCAGAAACCTGTGATTCAGATTCGTTGTGGTCGGTACTGCCAAAACTATCCCAGAAGCGAGACCACATGGGTCCTATATTTATATATAAATACGATGAGTTTTCTCGATTCTGTTAAATTTGTATAAACTATAATTGATTATTTCTTCCTTTTTTTTACCTTCTCCATCACCACCTTGGATACTGTTGATTTGTTCTAAAGTGGCATAGGTCAACTTCAAAACATCGACTATACCAACCACATCTCCATTCTCAGTAACAGGTAAATTAAGATAATGACCATCTATAATAGCAAAAAAGAAAAGCAATGAATACCATGTTAATATATATCTATATATTATATTAAAATCTTACCATGCATCTTTCTTAAAGCATCCATAATTGACATTGAAGGAGAAGCAGTGTCAGGATGAGGTGTCATCACACGCACAACAGAACAATTCTCGGGATTTAAACCAGCAGCAATGACACGCAAAACAACATCTTTTGTAGTAAAAATACCTGCCAATCCATCTCTATCGGTAACAAGCACTGCAGTAGTATGGTACTCCTTCATCATACGTGCAACTTCACGCACATTTGTCTTGATGTTCACCTCGGCGGGTGCATGACCATCCAACACCGAATTTAAATCGGGACATTCCATTTTATCACGAAGTGCTTCCATGTACTGCACAAGTTGAATAGGACTGTGAGACCACTCACGCTCAACACCTTCTAATGCATCGTATAATTTGCGTGATGATCCAAAGGCTCTTTCCATTTTGTCGAGTGCTTCATAAAGACATTTTGTAATATCGAGCAAGCCAAAAATATCACCTTCTTCGTTACAGACAGGCTATATTTTTTTTATAGTTTAGTTTTAGGTGCTTGTATATATATGTATGTGTGTATAACTTACCAAATGACGGAAGCCACGGGACACCATTAGGTTAAGGGCATCAGTACCAGATGTATCAGAGGTGACACACATGGGACCTTTGGTCATAATTTGAGCTACGGTGGTATTTCTATATTATATATATTTAAATTTATATAAATTTAATATTTATTATTTTAAAAGACCTCTCTCTCCTTTCTTTTACCTTGCATCTAAAGAATCAGCCACAACACGATAAGCCAAATCTTTTGAGGTAAAGATACCACTCAAGTGATCATCTTCGTCTACCACCAATACACAGTCACTTCTCTTAGCGGCCATCAACTGAGATGCTTCAATCACAAGCATATTTTCTTTTACAGTCAAGGCCTGGGCAGGTCGAAGTGCAGATACAGTGCCGGCAATTTTGCGAGTTTGGCGCACTCTTTTTGAACCAGACTTTTTCTTGGAAAGTTCTTGTTCAAGCTTTTTACGAATGGCCTTTGTGAAAGAGAGAGAGTTTCTACATGATTAGAAGAATGGCAATAAAAATACTAAAATATATATATATTACCTCATCTCTCTTTGACTGTCTCTGTCTACTTCCGTTACTAGGAGGATCGTTATTGGTGACAACGGAAGGGATTCTTGATCCAGGTCTTTTTGTAGTCGACACGGACATTTTTTTTTATTTGTATTTGTATATCAAAAAGAGAGGGTCAAAGAAAAAAAAAATCTGGGGCAGGCACAAAAAAAAAAAAATCACTCACAGCCTATTTTAACTCCGCTCCTAGTCACGTTTTTTATATTGTATAATAAGGGAAATTGCATAAAAAAAACTTGGAATTTATTGTATTTTTTTAGATTTCAATCTTTCTGTCCTTATCCATGAAATAAGCAACTTTTTCATCAGTCAACTCGCTCTTTCTCTTTTGGAAATCACCAACAAATTGCTGTAATAATTCAATACAGATCTTTTTCAATTCACTGGTCATCATTTCACCAGATTTGTATGCCTAATTTCATATATAAAAGAAGTAAGAAAAAAGCTCCATGTACTCTATCTCTGTTCCATCATTTCTCTTAACTTACATCGTGAATCTTCTTGAGCTCTTCATCATCATCCATAAAGAAAGTAAGGTATTGGTAAGCCACATCTACATCAGGATTACCACCGTTAGCTCTATGTTCCTCAATAGTGGCTCCTCCACCGGAGAAACCATACTTGTTGATCTTGTTCTTGATCTGTTTAGCGGTATCTGTCATGAAAATAGCAGATGAATCAATCGAAGCACTCATCTTGGTTTGAGGACCCTGAAGAGCTGGGAAGAACTTTGCATGAATTAAGGAGGGTTTGGGACACTTGAGTTTCTTGGATACGTCACGTGTCAAACGGAAATAAGGATCCTGATCAATGGCACAGGGAATCAAGCATGGAATATCCTTCTTGCTACCAAATATTTGAGGGAATGAACTGGAAATAGAGGGAGCGGCTTGGACAGCTACAAAGTGAACCTTACCAATATTATCACTTTTTTTTTATGTTTCACGATGAGTCACACTGATTTATAACAACATATGACCCTTTTTATTTTGTTTACCTGTCATTGAAACCAAAAGTGGCCTTTGATTGATTGATAGTAATAGAACGAGCAATTCTAACCACGTTTTTATAAAACTCACCACTAAAAAAAAAAAAAAAGGAAAGTGAGTCGATATGACTCATAATAACACCTTTATACAAACCCACTTACCCAACATTATCAAAGTCATTAAAGATAAAGGTCTTTTCTGGATTAAAACCACATGCAATGATATCCTTTGCATTATCAAAAGCAAACTTGTGACACATCTCCACAGTCAACTTAGGCTTGAACAAAAACTTTTCATCATCGGTCAATTGAATAACAATAGGTACATCAAAGACTTCCTGGAGCCATCTAAAATGGATATAAAATAAGATACACTTTTCCACACACACAATCTCTCTCCCTCTTTTATTCATCACTTACTGACAGAAAACAAAAGGAATCATATGGCCCATGTGCATAGAGTCACTAGAAGGTCCACGTCCAGTATAAAGATAAAATGGCTTCTTTTGTTCATAACGATCAAGAATACGATCCAATTCTCTAGTTTTATATTTTAGTTCATGATTGGATTTGATTTGATTTTTTTCTTTTTACCTATGAGAAAAGAAAACACCTCTTCTTAAAAACACGTGAGGTTTACGTCCAGTCAAAGTTTCAAAGCGTTGTAACAAACCCTCATCAATTCTTTTTGTACCAAATTGTTCAACAAGCTTGTTATAGTCAATGGCCTGCTGAACACCATCTACAACAGCACCTTCGACTTCCCAAGGTGTGACATTTTGGGCAGCGGCAGCGGAAGCAGGTTGTTGTTCTTCGAGTTTTACATTTGCTACTTGAGCAGCAAGGTCTTGCTGTTCAGCCATTTTGTTTTGTTTTTTCTTTTTTTCTTAAAGAGAAAGAGAGAGAGAAAAATAAAAATAAAAATTTACTGCTGTTAAATGATTGGATAATCACCAACCCAAGTGGCTTACCTCATATTATGTAAACAAATGAATATTTTCAAAGGTCTGGGTGTTAATTTTGTTTTAACGATCATTGGACGTTGAATAAAAAGTAAATTTAGCTCAGCTGTCTTGTCAAGTAGACAAAAGGCGAAACAACCTGTGAACAAAAGAGAATACAAGATACTCACAATGAATATAGAAATATCGAGGTTATATCAAAATAGGCATTCATACAAATCGTCTTCTTTTTTTCTCTCTCCCTCAATATAGCGACTCTGTATCCTAAAATAAAGGCCCTCATTAGATAAAGAAGGCTCAATCTAAAACTGAAAGGTTAAAAGTGATGACAGAGTCTTTGGTATGCAGTGTTCAGTATAGCGTTGAACTTTGGGAAAGCCACTATTAACTTAGAAACGGTTGCTATCTTTAAATAAGATGGTATTTAGCGTGATGGTTTGACCACAACTGGTTCGATTTGTATCAAAAAATACGTTTTACACTGTAAAATTTGGAAAATGGGAACGCAGTTTTCGATCCATAGTGATGCTTCCAAAGTTCAGGTTATACTGTACACTTTTAATATTTTAGCTATGCTTTTCCATTGAACATAGTTTATAGTTCTGTCATTCATAATAAGAGGAGAGCATTTCAAAGGCTGTTTAAAACAAGATGTTTGTTTACTATGTTTATATTTAAGAAAAGAACAGACATCCATTTAATTTATAAATAAACGTATGTACAACTTGGAAGAGCAAAAACCAAATATAGTCAATATTGTACTTTTTCATTTATCGAGATATCACTTGTCATTTACATTTGAAGAGAAATGAAGCGTTTTTCTTTGTAAAAAAAAAACGGTTTTCGGCTGTGTCTTTACCTGCGCTGCTTAAATAAAAAGAAACTTTTCCAAAAGAAGAACGAGATCGTCCGAGTAAAAAAAAGAAAAAGAAAAACGATGGCTGGTCCGAGAAAGAGGATCCGAGAAAAATTTCTCGTTTTTGAAAAAGATCCGAAAATATATAAACAGACTTTATGAAAAAAAAAGAAAAAACTCCGCATATTATTCAACATGTCTTTACTTAGTTCTTTTCAATGGACAGTTCGACGTTCATTACCTACATTAGGTAAACGCCACTATAAACTCAGTGTTGGATCTATAAAGAAGGGACAAGTGGTTCAATTCAAAGATAAGGCTTGGAAAGTACTTACAAGAGACCATGTCTCTTCGGGTAGAGGCGGTGCCGTTGTCAAGGTAAACAACAATAACAACATGACCCCTTGTTTTTTTTTAATAACCTATTCATATAGATGGATTTACAAGATATATTATCTAGTGCTAAATTGAATGAACGTTTTAAATCAAGTGATAACTTGGAGAGTAAAATATCTTTTAAATAGAGGGAATAGGGAAGGATAATATCTAATAAATATATTTTAGTTTTGAACTTGTCAGAAGAAGCATATCAATATCTATATTCCGAAGGTAATCAAATCCATCTTTTGAACTTGGAAACCTTTGAAGAGATTGAAATGTTGGCAAGTACTTGCGAAGGAGGTGAACGCGCTGTTAATATGCTTGAAGGTAAGATATATTTTATTTTGATATATAATAAAAAAAAAACCAGAATTCTGACGCTTATTCTTTTTTCTTTTTAGATGCTATGCCAGTTACTGTCAGCTTTTTAACAACACCTGAAAAGGGACGCCAGCCATGTATTTTCAAGTTACCCAATAATTACACTTATAAAGTTGAATCTGTGGTCAACCGTGCTGGTCAGGCTGCCAAGGGTACCGTTTATAAGACGGCAGTGCTTACCAATGGATCGAAATTGATGGTGCCTGAATTTGTAAATGAAGGTGATAAGATCATTGTTGATATTGAATCGATGAAGTACGTGAAGCGTGAACTGTAATGCATTATATAAATAGTATAGACATAGAAAACTAAAATATAAATACACACACAACTCACTTTTGATAAAGTCACATTTAATTGACACTCAGTACAAGCTTATTTTAAGTTGTTTTTTTTATATATTTTGTTTTTTTTCGCTGGTCTTGTATTTTTCTGGTTCATTTTTTATATTTTTGGATACCCCACTTTATATCATTTTATTTATTAAAAAGAAAGAACTTGTTCCTTCCCCCTTTCTTTCTTTTTTTTTTAAACAAAGAAGTTAAATAAAACAAAACAAAAAAGGGAGGTAATGTCCACGGCTGTCAATTGGTGGAAAGAATTTGCGTAAGTGAGTTTGTTATTATAAAGAAACGTAAACTAAAGTACTTTCTTTTACTATAAACAGCCAGAATCATGAGAATTTAAAGCATTCGATTGCAGGCGCGGGCGCTGGCATCGTGTCCTCGATTGTAACGTGTCCACTCGATGTGGCCAAGACTAGACTACAAAACCAAGGCAAATCAATACCAGGCGAAAAGATATACAAGGGCACACTAGGCACTTTGTCTCGTATATGGCACGAGGAAAGGATAAGAGGTCTTTATAGAGGACTAGGACCCACTATTCTTGGTTATTTACCCACTTGGGCTATTTATTTTACTGCGTATGATTATTGCAAAAATCATTGGGCCGATGAACTAGGTAAAGTAGTATATTATTATTCATGTGAATATCATTAACGAAAACATAAACAGGGCATGATAAGGAGTGGTTATTACATATTATCTCTGCTATGTCTGCTGGTGCTGCTTCGACTATCTCAACTAATCCACTTTGGGTTATTAAAACAAGATTGATGGTAAAGTGTGGAAAAAAAAAGAAGAAAAGATAGGCTAAATAAATAAACTACCATAGCTTATTAATACACAATCAAAATAGACTCAAAGTGACAAGACAGCATATCGATATAAGAGCACAATACATGCATTTGCTACGATTGCAAGGGAGGAAGGGTATAGAGGTTTTTATAAAGGGTTAGGACCATCCTTAATTGGTGTAAGTCATGTAGCACTTCAATTTCCATTATATGAAAAACTAAAAGTGGTGTTTGGTAAGTGTAATGAACGAAAGAGGGAAATGGATCTATTTATTGATATCATATTTAAAAAGGTGTTGGAGATTTTGCATCCGGTTCTACTTCAATTTTGTTAGCCTCGGCACTTTCGAAAATGGCAGCAAGTATCGCCACTTACCCTCATGAAGTGATTCGCACTCGATTACAAAATCAAACCAAAAAGCCTTATAAATACAAAGGTATTGTACACGCCATTCAAATCATATCGGTAGAGGAAGGAGTACGTGGATTTTATAAGGGATTGACCACCAATCTGGTGAGGACAGTGCCATCCTCGGCTATGACCATCCTCACCTACGAAGTCATTGTTAAAAAACTGGATCACTGGAAGAACCTATGAGAATAATAAGAAATATATACACACGCACACACACATTTATAGATATATAATATAATATACAGTCATTCATCCCGCCTTTTTTTTTGCACATGGAGACAACGTCACATAAATTAGGACACAACCATTTCGGGTTTAATTTAAACCATTTTTCTTTTTCTTGAATAGAGTAACACCCGAGTCAGCTTATTCATCATTCTAATCTCGTCAAACTATGGTTTTTTACAGTGTTTAATAAATAAAAAAAGATATACATATCATTGTTTTTGTTTTGTTTTGTTTTGTTTGGTAATAGTATGATTTCATTTTTTGATCATTTCAATGTCCTTCCATTTTGTACGCCACTCACCTAATAAGATTAATCCAAAAATGGTGGTGTGGGATTAAGCAAGCATTATATATCACATAGCATTAGATTATCTCTAATCTATGCATACTGTGCCATTACTGATAAGCTTTTGATGGTGTTACTTTCCCCTTATTTTTTGGATATTCAATGAAGATATTACGTCAGTTCTACAAAACATTAGCAAAGCGTCAAAATGCGTGCTGTAGTCAACGTTTTTTTTTTATCTGATCATTTCTTTACTATATCAAATTACCCACTATATTTCACCAGAAAAAGAAGATAGAACATCTGATTCTATGTTGTGCATGAAAATAAAAACTCTTGATCAAAAAGGCTTTTTTTCAGTTCGACTAAAAAAAAAACTGGGCTTTAAAAAAACCGAAATGGCGCGTGCTTTTATTCGTTTTGTTTTTTTCTTTTTTGGAGCGAAAAAACACCTTATTGTTATCCATTATTTACAATATGTCAAAAAGAAGACATGAGGATAATGACTTTGTAAATGTATTAAGACAAAAACACAAGGAAGATCCTTTATTAAAACAAAAGGCTGGTAAGGGAGAAAAGATCGCTTTATTTCATAATAAGAAACCCCTTTTAACACATGCAGCTTGATTCAGAACAGAATACCTTTTTAATGTTGATGAATGCGCAGAAGCAAAATAAAAATAACAACCATGTTATGGATGAACTAGCGTGTGCATGGTGTCAAAGTGGAACGAAAGCAAACCAATGTCATTTTTGCGAAAAGGGAATGTGCGTCAACTGTTTGCAAGAGTGTATTGGTTGTTTAGAGAGTTATTGTAGTGCATGTTCAACTATCGAGTAAGTCAACTTTATTTCTTTTTTTTTCATGCAGTTACTTATTATATATATTTTGACAGTTATTCACAAGCTTATGAACGAGTATTTTGTCTTTCATGTAAAAATGGATAGATGAACGGCAAATACAATAATAACAATAACGATCATAATACATGTATACAGTCAAGTGGATTCCCCTCTCTTCTTATAATAAAAAGAAGTGATCAAGTAAAGTAAAGGCTTCTCAGCCAGGTTTATTTTTTGTAAATAGTAAACCCCATAGATAGAATACAATGTGCATAAATAACTTTGATAGCTATTGTACCGTCATTTATCAAGAAAAGAGATAGACTAATGATCAAGTTTTATTAAATAAACATGTGGCTTTTTTTTCTTTACTACTACCTAGGTCATATCATAATATTTATCTTGATGTTCTTCCTAAAGCTTTTGTGTGCAAAAAAATGAGACGTGGCGTCTTCTTGATAAAATTAACAAAATATGATGACAAACAAAACAGCCATTCTTGCCAACTTTTAATAAAATGTGTTGGTATATCGCGCATAAGTATATTTCGTTTTATATCATCAAATAATAGTTTAAAATGTATATTTCAGGGAATCCGTTATATTCCACATTTTTCATTTAGCAATGCACTATATAAATAACATCACACTCCAGAAAATCTGGTCTGTTTATTCTGGGATTTAATCTAGTCCATTTTCGAGAAAATGGACCAGATTTCCTGGAGTGATAAAACCTTCTTCAAATACAACAGAAACTATACATGAAGCAGAAGAGAAGATTTTGAAAGAGAAGCAATATAAGACACATAAAGAAATTGAATTAGATATCACATCAAACAATTGTAGAGGATGAATTCGACACTCCCAAAAATTCTTCGTAAAGTGTATGAATATGGAGAATATATAGATATTATTACTTTCTATCATTCAATCTATATAGTATTTGAAGCATTTTATTTGAGTTAAAAATAATTTGATTGGCCAAATAAAAAATTTGATAATGCTCTTGCCTTTTTAAGTAAAGCAACCTGTCTTGAACCTCAACTTTGTTACCAAAAAACATTATGAACAGAAAGATGATATATTATACAACGTTTTACTTCAACACCCTATTGAGAGTAATACACTACTTTAGGAAAACTGAGTGAATCATGTAGAAAGGGTCGTATCCTATTCTCGTGCGTGTAGGATATATTATCCATATATATATATTTTTTCCTTTTCAAAAATAACGCGCTTTTCAAATTTTTTTGCGCAGATCTACTTTATACTACAAATCATACGTCACGTCAGCAAAATTTTGTACGCAAAAAAACTTTAAATACACGCTATTTTAAACCAAAAATACCGTGAATAAGCCACCCAGGTGGCTTATCAAAATCAGTTTATGAAAAAAAAAATTATTTGAATAATAGGACCAGATAAACAAAAGCTCCTCCTCTTTTCACACTTTTACATACAACATGGAGAACTCTGAAGGCCACATCATCGACCTCTACATCCCCCGCAAGTGGTAATATACATACATAAAAAAAAAGATATACAAAAAACGAAGGAGATATTGAACTTTCCCTCATTAGCTCTGCCACCAACCGTCTCATCACTGCCAAGGACCACGCCTCCGTCCAAATCAACGTTGCTGATGTCGATGCTGAAGGTCGTTCCACCAACACCTTCTCCACCTATGCTTTCTGTGGTTTCGTCCGTAAGGAGGCTGAGTCTGACGACTCTCTTAACCGTCTCGCTCAACAGGATGGCTGTAAGTGAAAAAAGAAGGGGGGGGAGGAAGGGGGATGTGTGTATTTTTATTATTTATTTATACTTATTTTTTTTAATGAATATATAGACTTGAAGAACGTCTTCTCTTATCAACAATAAATAATTATTATATATACATATATATATGAAATAAACAGTTCATTAAAAGCATCACTTATATTTATGTTTATTTATTATATATAAAATATAAAAAAAAGGGAAATAAAAATCACAACTGTGCAGTTTATATTTTATACAGAGATTTCCCCTTACTATCCTTTTTATACACTTTGGAAATACAACTTGCATATCATGTGTGCTTGTGTGTGTTTTACTGTTTCTCTTTCTCTCTTTTCTTTTCTTTTTTTTTAAAAAAAAAAAAACTATTGTAAACGTTAACATATTATTATAATTATTTTTTTACTTCTCTTTTTTTCCCTGTTTTTTTTTGCTTTTTCTCGGGAGAAAGAGCAAAAGTATGACCTAAAAGAGAATTGCTTATTATTATATTATTTTAATTATTATGCGATTCATATTATTCATTTTTCTACTTCTTCATGTAATAACTAGTAAAGCACAACAGTGTCTATCACTCAAAGATTCACAATCCTGTCCAGCATTTGGATCGGGACATGTTTTAATACGAGAGGCTAACTATGTGGCCATGCCATGGCTCGTCAATGTATCAACAGTACAAGACTTTGATCACCATTTACTCAACTACGTCAACTCCACAAACTATTGGACAGACATGGGGTGTCATTCCGATCTGGATTTGGGAAGAGCGAGATATGTTGTCAGTTACGTTTGTGCAACACTCACTTTCGATCAAAGAACAACGCTTCATTGTGGCAATAATACCTTGGCCATCCCACTATGCCAATCCACATGCGATCTGTATTCGCAGTCGGTGCAGACAGTCATTCAGGATAGTTGTAACAATGCCACCATTTTAAACTCGTTATCGACACAGTGCATTCATAACATGGGTTTGAATGGTCGTTCTTCAACGGGTTGTATTGCGGGTTCGGATAACAATGACAATGAATTATGTGGTAAAACTACTATACATACTTTTTTTATTTTTATTTTTTTCTGATTCTTCTCCTTTTCTTCTTCTTTTTTAACCCTTGCATCTGGCAACATAAATAATAACACACTATAAGGTTTTGGTGATGATATTCAATCATTATGTCATTATTGTAGCTATACAACATCACCCTGTTGCAAAAACATCAATTGTCGTAGCACACCTCTTCTCACAACAGGTGCCATCATTGGTATCATTATTGGTAGTGTGATTGGCGTATCACTCTGTCTTTTATCCATCTATTACTTTTGTTTATATAAAAAAAGAAGAAATAGACGAAGGACCATTATTATTAACAACGAAAAGATCTGTCCATCCAACCCATTACCGCCACCGTCAACGGCTTGGAAGAACGGTTATCCTATTGACGATGATGATTATACGGAAATTGTACCTGATATCAATATGTCGTGTGAGGATGGAGTCAAGGGCCATGTCTTTAAAGTCAATGCATTGGAGAAACAGTTTGTCAGAGTGATTTATCAACTAACTTCACCACAAAACCCGGACGAGCTTGAGTTACTAAAAGGAGATATTATCCGAATGTATTACTACTTTGACGATGGTTGGGCTTTTGGTAAGGGATAAAAAAAGAAGTGGGAGCAAGAATAGGAAAGAAAAGGGGTGAAGGAGAAAAGAGAAAAAGAGGAGTTTATATATATATATATATATAAATTAGAGAGGGAAAAACACTAACTCATCCATCATCACCATAGGGGATAATTTTGGATCCGGTCTTAGAGGCCTATTTCCTATACTATGTGTAATCAATCTTACACCCGAAGAGGTGCAAGAGCTTATTTACCTTACAGATCTATCAGAAGATGGAGAATATAATTCAAACCGACAATTCTCCACTGGCGTTCAGTATGACTTGGATCAACGATCCACCCTACGATTACGAACACTTCGAAGAACATTAAGACGTAAACAAAAACAACACGTTTCATCATCAGAAGAAAACAATTTCCAATACTTAACATCCCATTTATCAACAACAACAACAAGTGAAAGTAGTAGTAGTAATAGTAGTCATAGTAACATCACGACACAACAACCATATGAACAACCTCCACAACGCACTGCATCCATGCATGCTACATTTAATCCTCGTCAAAAACAACAACAGCAAACACAGCATGAAGAGGATGATTATTATAGATCGTCCGCAAGTACAACCACACCAGTCAACAGCAAAACCTATCTTAATGAATATTCACATTAATTTTTTTTCTTTTTTTTTATATATATATTTTTTTGTATCACCGCCAAATTTATAGTTGTATCAAAAACCCTAAAAAAAAATGACGGAATAAAAAAAACTTTTTTTTTCTTTTTCTTTCTCTTTATAATTCAATATGAAGGATATTCCTACAAACACCAACCCCACTATCTCCAAAACCGAATTTTATCAGGATCTATTACTTCAAGTTCAAGCACTTTGTGAGGATCAAACCTATTGGGTAAAAAAACAAAAATACTTGTCAAAAAAAAAGATATGACAAAACTAAATAACGAAAAAACGAAAAAGGTGACCAACTTTTCGAATGCTTCGGCTATTATCTATCATGGTTTAATATCCTTGGAGCATTTTCAAAATAAACCTATTAATTGGTGTGGGTTTTATATCACGGATCCCAATAATCCAAACTTGTTGATTCTTGGACCATTCCAAGGAAAGGTAA
>VCJB01001590.1:13761-24592 GCA_024140155.1 Backusella parvicylindrica | reverse complement strand
ACTTCTACACTTCCTTGACCCGTGCTCGTTTCGAGGAATTGAACCAGGATCTCTTCCGTAACACTATGGAACCTGTTGAAAAGGTCCTCCGTGACTCCAAGATTGATAAGGCTCAGGTTCACGATATCGTCCTTGTTGGTGGTTCTACTCGTATCCCCAAGGTTCAGAAGCTCGTTTCTGACTT
The DNA here is from genome assembly GCA_024140155.1 of Backusella parvicylindrica. Lineage (NCBI taxonomy): Eukaryota > Fungi > Mucoromycota > Mucoromycetes > Mucorales > Backusellaceae > Backusella > Backusella parvicylindrica. The sequence goes on along the minus strand of VCJB01001590.1, from coordinate 24,408 downwards.
CTTCAACGGTAAGGAACCCAACAAGTCCATCAACCCTGATGAAGCTGTTGCCTATGGTGCTGCTGTACAGGCTGCCATTCTTTCTGGTGATACCTCCGAGAAGACCCAAGATCTTCTTCTCTTGGATGTTGCTCCTCTTTCCCTCGGTATTGAAACCGCTGGTGGTGTCATGACTGCTCTTATCAAGCGTAACACTACCGTCCCTACCAAGAAGTCCGAGATCTTCTCCACCTATGCTGATAACCAACCTGGTGTCTTGATTCAGGTCTTTGAAGGTGAACGTGCCCGCACCAAGGATAACAACCTTCTCGGTAAGTTTGAATTGTCTGGTATCCCCCCTGCTCCCCGTGGTGTTCCTCAAGTCGAAGTTACTTTCGATGTTGATGCTAACGGTATCTTGAACGTCTCCGCTCTTGATAAGACCACTGGTAAGTCCAACAAGATTACCATCACCAACGATAAGGGACGTCTCTCCAAGGAAGAAATTGAACGCATGGTCAACGATGCTGAGAAGTACAAGGCTGAAGATGAAGAAGCTGCTGCTCGTATCCAGGCCAAGAACGGTCTTGAATCCTACGCTTACAACCTCCGCAACACCCTTCAGGATGAGAAGGTCGGCGGTGCCCTCCCCGAAGATGAAAAGACTAAGCTTAATGCTGCTGTTGATGAATCTATTAAGTGGCTCGACGAGTCTCAGGAAGCTTCCAAGGAAGAATACGAATCCAAGCAAAAGGAATTGGAAGAAGTTGCTAACCCCATTATGATGAAATTCTACCAACAACAAGGTGGTGCTGATGGCGCCGCTCCCGGTGGTTTCCCTGGAGGTGCCCCTGGTGGTGCCCCTGGAGGTGCTCCTGGAGGTTTCCCTGGTGCTAACACCACCGATGAGACTGACGGTCCTTCCATTGAAGAGGTTGATTAAATCTCTTCTAATCATTCATAGTCTATTTTAGTATATATAGAAACGAGAATTATATTTTTTTTACGTGTAATAATGTATTATAACGCACATATTGTATAGAATAGAAAAACTTCCAATAAATGTAAAAGTTTTGTTTTCAAGATATACTCTTTCTTTTTTTCAAATCGTTCGGTATTTGATAATGAATAGGTTTTTAAGACTGGATTTGTGTATAATTTTTATAATACAAAATATATGTAAATGTGCGCAAAAGCAACCCATATGAAATTAACACCTTCTATTTATGTCTATTATTGGTGTGAGTGTACCTTGAGGCCTCGAAAAACTGTCACAATAGCCAACCGTTTTATGACATCAGGTTATTTTGACTTCTGATAAAAAGTGAGTTGCATTGATAAATATTCAATCTCACTCCATATTTTTTTTCTTTATAAAAGATATATATACTCTATATAATGACAACTTCTAATAATGGAAGCTCTTTGAATGAGGCAACTATTCTTGCAAATGCCCTATATGACGCTTCTTTGAATGACCATTTACCTGAAGATCAGAAGGAAAGAAAACTAAAGGTACAACCTTCATGATATTAAAAATAGCAGCTATAGTAAATAGTTTTGGCTCAATTTTCTTTTTTATGCTTCTTAGGACCGTCTATTAAATCCCTCAAATGAAGACAAAGAATGGCTGAAAAAACTAATAGAGAAAAGAATGGTACAGGGAGATGGAGAAACATTGCTTGAAATTGGTGTTGAAGGTTTGATAAAGAGAAAAAAATAATCCCCATCATATCATGAATAAATATATATATATTCATATGTATACACGTGTGTAGAGGATGGTACACCAATGGAACTTACATTCGCTGAATATGAACAGTGCTTGGCGACAGCAAAAATAATATGCGACGACTTGGATGCTGATTTTGCAGATATCGATGAATTGAATCAGCTAGATAAAACGGAAAAGATGACAAATAATATTGTGGCACATCTAATGATTCGAAAGAGGCCAAAAACAGTAGAAGATTTACTAGAAATTCGAATTGCTGTTGTGGGAAATGTTGATGCGGGAAAGGTTTGCATAAAGCTGGATAGTATGAAACCGATAATATAAATTTAATTTCATCTTTTTAGTCTACAATGCTGGGAGTTTTAACAAAAGGTGTGTTAGATGATGGTAGAGGAAAAGCTCGCTTGAATTTATTCAGACATAAACATGAAATCGAGTCTGGAAGAACGTCTAGTGTAGGAGGTGAAATTTTAGGATTTGATTCATATTCTCGGCCAATTATGCCTCATTCCGCGAAGAAGCTGACGTGGGAAGAAATTTGTAAATCTACAGCAAAAGTACTGAGCTTTGTAGATCTAGCCGGGCATGAAAAATATCTCAAGGTAAATAAACCACTCTCTTTTATTATATATTATTGATCTTTTTAACCAATCAAAACTGGCAGACTACTGTCTTTGGAATGACAGGATGTGCACCTGACTTTGCGATGTTGATGGTGGGTGCAAATGCCGGCATGATTGGTATGTCTAAGGAACATTTGGGCTTGGCACTATCTCTTAATATACCTGTTCTTGTCGTGGTAACTAAGGTCGATAGATGCCCCGAGCATGTGTTGGACAAGACACTCAAGGATTTAAATTCATTATTGAAATCAAAATCATGCAAGAAGATTCCAATATTTGTACAAAACAATCATGATGTCGTGGTTACAGCTGTAAGTAAATCGATAGTTGTGAATTTCCTTTGTGCAGCTTAACTGATTATCCGTGTTTATTAAAATGAAGCAAAACTTCGTAAGCGAACGCCTATGCCCTATCTTCCAAGTTAGTAACGTTACTGGACAAGGTTTGGACTTGGTGCGAAACTTTCTTAATGTGCTACCTTCGTTATCTCATTTTGATGCAACAGAACAATTTCACTACGAAATTAACGAAACATATTCGGTCCCTTTTGTCGGGACTGTTGTAAGTGGGGTAATAAAAGGCGGATTAATTCATGTTGGCGATAAAGTTAGATTGGGGCCTGATTTCGCTGGTAATTTTATGACTACATCTATTAAAGGCATTCACCGTAAACGAACCCAAGTCCCTGCTGCCCGTGCTGGTCAGAGTGTGACATTTGCGCTAAAAAATGTACGACGAGATTCATTAAGAAAAGGCATGGTCCTTCTTACATTTGATAAAGATAAACCTCCACCTCATGTAACGAAGCGATTCGAGGCAGAAATTGTTGTTCTGTATCATTCAACTACAATTAAAACGAAATACCAAGCTATGGTTCATTGTGGTGCGGTACGTCAAACGGCAAGCATCAATATCTTAGAGAAGAGTGTCCTTCGAACTGGAGATCGAGCTCTTGTCGTAAGTTATTTATTTCAAATATATCTAAAATGATTTTTCTTATATTTATGGTCTATTTAAAGGAATTTGAGTTTGTTAAGACACCAGAATATCTTACTATTGGAAGCAGGCTGGTAAGATTTACAGCAACATAACAAAGCCATTTTTTTTCTCACATACATCTTATTCAGATTTTCAGAGAAGGTCGTACAAAAGGTGTTGGGAAAATAACTCGATTATTAAGTTAGTGAAGTACATTAGCTTATATAAATAAAATATTTAGTACTGTCTATAATTGCAATCTGCAATAATATAAACAATAGAGAAGTGGGCAGTCACATTTTCCAAAAAAGAGCGCGACTCCTGAATTTTTTTTTCATTTTTTTTCCCTCATTTTTATATATTTAAGCTACACGCGCCGACGCGATGGATACCGATGATGACATGCAAAACTTTTTTTCAGGTTCAAACACCCGTAGAGCCGATTATTCTGATTCAGAAGATGACACACTATTAAGCTCGACTCTAGATCATGACGGCTTTGAGGGGCTCAACGTATCTGATAAGATCAAGAATATTATGAGTATTGATAACTTTTACATGGACAATACTTTTGACGATGAGAACAATGCTCTGTTTGAGATGCCCGAATCTTTAAAAAATAGAGAGACCACAAGCACCACAGAAACGACTGGAAACAAATTTATGAACTTTCCCTTTAATAAACCCGAATCACCACCTCCAGCACCTCAAAAGAAGAAGAGGACAAGTGCCAAAAAACCAAAAGAAAAGAAAAGAAAACGAGACCGTGGTAAAAAAAAGGAGACGCCACAAGATATAATGGAAAAACCAGTCAATCGTGAACGTACTACAGCATTTTTAAAGGAATTAGCTGAAGCGATGGATTCTTCTGAAGATGAAGAAAATGGTCGTTTGTATAAGCCAAAGCCTAAAAAGACTCGTAAAACCCGTAAACCTAAATCTTTACAACAAATGGATGAAAATGGTGAGCAGATGATAAGAACCACGGATATCTTAGACGACACGAGCTCAAGCGAAGAAGATGAAAAACGCATGACAAAACGAGATGAACTCGAGATGTATAGAGAAACAGATAGATTGCGTAGAGAGGCTGACATTTCGATTAAACCTACTTTTCATAAGAAGTCGTTTAGTGACTTTGTTAGTAGATTAGCTAATAAGAAGAGGCAAGTATAGCATTTAAGTATATAAAATTTGAAGTTATTAACTTTGTATATATTTAGTCAGACTGAACATAAAGCATCACCTTCTCAACCTTCCGTAAAAAAATCAATTACGAAACATGAAGAATTTGATGATGATTTAGAGATTGTCGGCGCACCTACCAATTTACTCTCTCCAGACAGATCAAGACCGTCTGCTATACAATGGTCACCTGTTGCTACATCAAATAGCATTCATAAAAAACATAACCAGCAGTTACGCGATCGCATTGCACATTATATGTACAAAAGAAGAAAAGAAATGGAAGAGGCTGCTATATCCCGCGGTGAATATACATCAGCTACAGACCGCGCTAAAAAGTTACTTCAAAGAGAAAAGGAAAATGAAATGATTTATTTAGAAGTCAACAAGCATTTCAGTAAAAATAAAGACGATGATGATAATGGAGATTATGAAGAAGGAGAAGACGAAGAAGAAGGTTATGACGATGATGACATTATGGGCGAATTATCAGGGCAGGAAGAAGAAGAAGAAGAAGAAAATGATGATGATGATCAAGAGGAGAGAGAAGACATTAACGAAAAAGATAAAGGAAATACACACAAAGACAACAATCATAAAGGAGATGATGACGAAGATGACGAAGATGACTTGGCAACTGTTGCATTTAAACGATGGAAACGTAAACCCGGCAAAAAATCTATTTTCGACGATGATGATGATGAGAATGAAAAACCAAGTATAGAAACTAAAAAACCGGAACCTAAGCATTCAATTGCTAATTTCTTTAAAAACAATACAGTAAGTTCATCAATTCAGTTGCAATCATGCACTTTTACTCACTAAATCGTGTATTAGAAAACTACAACTGTGGAGAATAATGATACAGACGAAAATAAGCCTTTGAGCCGATTAAAACAGAGAAACGAACCTATCGAAGAAAAACAAGAGGAAACGGAAGGAGTAGTAGAAAACGAATCAATGGAGATTGATGAAGAATCTTCCAAATCAGAACAACATGTAACCTTCGCATCTATACCTAAAAAATCCCAAGGTCCCAAACCAAAGAGTGCTTTCGTGGAAGAAGAAGCAGAAGAAGAAGATGATGAACATTTTGGAGCAGGTGGCCCCGAAGCCGATGAAACAGAAGATTTGGATCAATTTGAAGATGATGGTCTTTTGGTAGAGCGCAACGAGGACACTGACAATATTGATGAAGCTGTATTAAAAGGAATATATAGGTAAAAACATCCAGAAAAAAAAGAGGGAGGGAGAGATTGAGATTGAGAGCTAAGCAACTTGTTGTAGCGAACAAATGATGGAAAAAGATAAAAATATGATAGATCGCCTCATGAAAGACATTACCAGCGGAGGCTTACGTAGACGTAAAGCTGCAGCAGAAAATGGTCTCATGTTGGATGACTTCGATATTTTCGATAATGATGAGGATGATTTAATAGCTATTCGTCGTGCAGCAGCAGCAAAACGACGTAAGATGTTACTAGAAAATGGCGATGTAATGGAGCATTTAGCTTCAAATCCCAAAACAGCAGCATTTGCCAAAGCAGCACAAACTGCTCTTGATGAAGAGTCTCGCGTCTATCTTTCTGATAGTGAAGAAGAAGTGGAGGAAACCAAATACAAATCAAATACCGCTCTTGTTATTGAAGAATCTGACGAAGAAGTGGATGAGGAAGAGGAAGAAGAGGAAGAAACGTCTTCTTCAGCACGTATTGTAGTTAAGGTACTGTCAAAATCCTCTACAGATTGGATTGCTATTAACACTTTTGTTATTATTAGGAAAATAGAGTGGAATATATTGAAGAAGATGAATCATCATATACTGAGTCGAATATTCAGATTCAAACAATGATCCGCCCTAGTGCTTCACCATTAAGCTCTCATCAAAAATCTTTCTTTCGTTCGCCGGGCAAAATGGACAGATTCAGAAGTTTATTGGGCGAAGGACGTATATCATTTGGTGGTTCTAATGACACTGGTGGTACCCGTGTTGGTTTCGGTGCACCAGTTCCTAAGAAAGATAAGGGCAAAGAGCCAGTTAGAGGCTTTGTACCTACAAAAACCGATAAAAAGTCTTCGAAGTCTCGACTATTGGGTGCCATGTCTTCTAGAGCAGATTCATTCACTTAATATGACATCAACAGTATTAATTACTATTATTCTATATATATAACCACGCCTTTCCTCTCATCATATAACTTCACTATATCATTCATAGTATTTTTTATAAATTCTACATCCCCACAAAAATGGAAAACAGGATAGTAATAAAAAAGATTATACATATATATATCTATATTTTGTGGAGCACACCTTTTATTCTAAACTATTTATTATAAAAAGAAAGATAATCCAGGTGGAGAAACCATAAAAATATCACAACTTTTTTCCCATTTAAGCCTTCTATAAAAGCAAATTATAGTACGTCAGTAAAGTAATAACTAAAAGGGCAATAATTTTGTATTTACCTTGGCGAATCTGAATCTCTGAGGAGGAGCACGGTTGCGACGGTCAACAACGGAACGAACACGGACAACACGGGCGTGAATAGCGCAAGAGATACAGTAATGAAGCTTAACGTACAACTTAGGAATGGCATACTCTATATAAATAATAAATTGAGTTTCATTGCTATTGCTTATTGTTACTGTTAATTTTGTCCTTACCCTCATAGACGGAGGCTTCCTGAAGATCACGAACAGCAGCAGCTTCTACCATGTTGCGGATGGTGAAACGCTTGATAGCCTTGTCCTTAGGGACACAACGGTAGCAGTTGATGCAACGAACATACTTGTTGTGACCACGTCCGTGCTTGTTACGTCCATTGTTTCTTCTCTTGCAAGTCTAAATACGTAATACATTTGGGAAAATAATAAAATTTAGATTAATCATCACAATCGTTTATATTAGCTATCCATTTAGAAAGTTGAATCATTGGTCTTTACCATGATGGATGGATATGTCCCGCTTAGGTGAAGGGTTTGAAAAGAGGGAATCGATGGCTTGCCTTGGCTGTAAGTCTCTTTAGCTGCACACTAGGTAAGGTCCGGAGAAGGTAAACAATGCCGGAATGGTGTGACTTGCTTTTCCATTTTTGTCGGACAAACTTTCCGGGATATACGCTTTTCTTTAATTCAGATTGTCCAAATTAAGTTGCTTTAAATCTGATTTGCTAAAGCTGATGAGTATCTCTAGGTATAGGCAGCCTTTTTAAAGAGTCATGCTTAAAGAAATGTATAAATATCTGGTTCAATTACTTAGTAAAATAGGCTTGTAACTGCCTAATTGGGATTTTATCAAATACGCAATATTTTTACGTTCAGACACATTGCATTAGTTATATAAAATTCAGATTACTTTGAAATCGCATTGTATGATATAAAGATAGCCATGGTCGAAAACTATTTTTATATGAGTATATAAAAGAAAAAATAATAGAAAAAAAAGCATATTTGTTATCTATCTAAAAGACAATATCCCAAACACGAACAGCGGCATCTTGTCCAACAGATACGACACCTAAACTGCCTTCATTATTTAAGAATCCAACACTATTAACAGCATCTACATGAGCATTCTTAATAGCCACCTTTTTGAAGGGTTTTTCACGATTCCAAACATAGATATTAGTATCAATACTACCGCTAACAAGGTATCCTCCACACTTAGACCAATCAAGGCTGGTGATACGGCTTGTATGGAATACCCAGTTTTGGATTTTGGTTTCTTTAGTCTCTGTATCATAAACAAAAATCTTGCCCACGCTATCACCCACAGCAATCAAAGGAAGTTCAGGGTGGATTGCCAAAGCCGTGATGTTACCCAGATTCTTGGCGAGTTCACCAGCGGGAGAAAGGGATTCACCATTAAATTCATATACTCTAACTTTATTATCTTGGCCACCAACGTATACCACTTTACCGGAAGCATCTATCTCGGCAGTGCTGGGAATATATCCAGGGTTTTCCAATTGAGATACCTTCTTCAGTTCTTTGTCATAAATTTGAACAGCTTCTGCAGTGGCGACAACTGACATACTGGCACCAGAGGAAGAAACTGTTCTTGGAAGAGATCCAGTTGAAACTGCCTTTGTAAACTTTAAGTCAACGACAGTACCGATGCGTACAGTATCGTCCATACCAGAAGTAACTAGAGTATTGTTCTTTGAAGAGATACTGGTGATTTGGTTGGCATGGCCTTCTCCTGAAATACAAACAGCTTCGGTATGGTCACCTTCTGCACCATACTTCCAACCGTATGCACGACCATCATAAGAACCAGTGAATAAAGTATCATCCTCGGAGACTGAGAGTGCAGTAATGGACTTGGCATGGCCACCGATACTACGTGATACTTTACCAGAGTTTTTATCAAGGTAATTAAATTCACCAGATAATGACGTAGATATTAAATGATCTCCCTTCCACAAATTGCCAACTTGTTGATTATCTACTGAATTAAGAGCGGAGTCGATATTGAAAGTAGTAACAACTTGCTTGGTATTGATATCCCAAATCTTGGCAGTACAGTCAGCAGACGATGACAATAACTGTGTGCTGTCTGGAGACCATGCGACAGAGAAAATACCACCTGAATGACCCTGATCAGAATCTAACTCTCCAATCTTTTCACCATTCTTTCCTTCATACAAGAAAATCTAAAACTAGATGCGTTAATATGCAGTGTCTTCAGATGTAGTAGTATTTTTAAATGTGTCACTATACCTTTCCATCTGCACCGGCACTAACAAAGAAATCGCCATTTGGTGAGAACTGTACAGCATGAACAAAACGTGTATGATCTCTAATGGTCTTTGCAAATTTAAAAGGAACACCATTATAAAAAGCGACTGTCATATCATCAGAAGCAGTGACAGCACGGAAGGGGCGCTGTTGGCGGATACTAACACTATTAATCACCTTGGAGTGGCCAGTAATTTCACCTACAGAGGAAAGGGTATCAAACGCAAAGGCATGACCAAATCTCTCTTTTCCTTCTCCTACAGCAATTATGCGTTTGCTATCACTATCCCAGGCAATATCAGAAATCTTTCCGGAAATAGGGCGAATCTCGTTTTTGAGAATGTGCTCCTCGTTAATAGTGTCCCAAATACGAACATTACCATGAGCATCTAGTTAACATTTTTTTTTATTTTACATTAGAATACCATAGCAGCTAAAGTTCATTACAAAATAAGCATTTACCTCCAGATGCAATATAGTAACCACTTGGACTATAACGAGCAACAGTAGTTTGAGCTTTATGTCCAACATACTCTGTAGCAATAGAAGGGTTCTATTTAACACAACTATACTTTTAGTATAAAACAATATCGTTTTATAAAGAAAACGACGCGCAAGTTTACCTCTAAATCTCGGATGAATACGGATTTACCATTGGTATAAACAAAAGTCTTTCCTTTGGGGTCCGCCTCGAGCTTGATGGACTCACCACGGTTAGTATAAGGAAGAGGAGCAAAAGTATATTCTATAGTGTATCAAATTTTAGTAAAAAGAATGATATAAAGACTTCGTCTATCAACCTACTCTTTGTGTAAGACATTGTGAAGAAGAAAAGGAACCGTGTGTGGTGATACATGACGAAAGTTTAAGCTATTTTGTTTTGTGACGTTCCAATTATTACTATATTTGACTTCATTGGCAACCCGATTTGATTACCTTCATTACAACATTTTGCCAAGAATACTCAGGGCAGAGAGAAAAAGAAAATAGAAAAAGCTTTTATTTCTGTCTTTATATATCTTAATGTATTAGTATCCGCTTCTATCATATAATTTGAATTCATATTAAAACGGATCAAAATCCCGTTTCCAGTTTCTAAAAGTTTGACTTTTATGCCTGACTAACCAATAAAAGTACTTGAAAATAACTCCATTTGATATTCCTGGTTCGATTGCCATAAATTATATATTCAAGAGATACGTCTTAGAATGAAATATAAGTAAGTCACCATTACATTGCAACAGTTAAATAAAATAATGGCGAATTTTGCTAAAAAATAGGAGCAATCTAGTAACACTTTAGGCATTGATTTAGGAAAAATGACGAAACTCTAGAGGTATGCTTTGTATTTGGCTTCTACTGATTGACTTGGAAATTAAGCGTCACTATTCAATTAAAAATACTT
>VCJB01001590.1:1795-13732 GCA_024140155.1 Backusella parvicylindrica | reverse complement strand
ATATATATATATATATATATATATATATTAGACTTTATCGATAAAACTGTTCAACATTAATACTTTAAATACATATTGTATTTAAAACGAGTCTAGAACAATAAGACATATATGGACTGAATAAATGAAAGTACATCAATAATATTACAAACAGATGTCTTAGAGGCACAGGTAAAAATCCTTAGTGTCACATGTGCTTATAAGAGTTTTTACTTGTGCTCATAGTATTTTTTTACCTGTGCCCGTAACATTTTTTTATTTCAATATCAATCCCGAATATTCCAATTTATTCAAAACATGGAATTATTACGGTCAGTTTCTAAAACTCAAAAATCAAGAAAAATCATTCAATTAGATTAATAGTATATTTTTTACATTCTCTAAATAAAACAACTTGAAAATAATTAAAATTTTAGAAAGGTAATTTATATTCTATCCTGTAACAGCTTTTTGCTGCGTCCCTTAACAAAAAATTATTATGGGCACAAGTAAAAAAAACTTATATGCACAAGTAAAGAATTACTATGGGCAAAGGTAAAAACAATCCAAAAAGACGCCACAAAAAGTTATTATGGGCACAAGTAAAAACTCTTATAAGCACATATGACACTAAGGATATTTACCTGTGCCCCTAAGATTTTAGATTAAAAATATGAAAAGTAATCAAATCAATAGAAATACATCAAATCTTGAGTGTGAATTATAACGTATTTAGAAAAAAGCATACTGTAACGGTATGTAAAATATACAATCTTAAAAATATTGACTATACCCACAATGAAAGAGAAAAAATAGAAGGAAACAAGATATTTGAATAATGACAGTTAAAGTTGTTGAGGTATTATTATACGAATTTGTGATTAAATTGATAAATGACTAAAAGTCCAGTAAGAAACAAGTTAAGTTTTTATTATTGTTTAGTTAACTAAGGTCTTTTTTAAAACATCGCAAGTGTAGGTTTTTTATATGAATTAATTGTGATAACGTATACAGACAGGAATGATATTCCTGTCTTGGTAGTGCCAGTATAAAGATTTTATATTAGGAGGTTAACTACCGCAGTTGTTTATTGATGCTTTCTTTATCATTTTATCATTTATCATCGCTTAACATATTTATTTATGAACAAAGAAAGATTAACCCAGCCCAAATGGGCTGAAATGTATCGCATATTTTTTATTCAATAGAACCATTTATTTTAGAAACGTGTAATATAAGATAATAGGTTGATACCTATATTTTTATTTCATTTTAGTTTTAAAATAATTTTTATAGTGTCAACGCCTACAAAACCTATAATTCCCAAATTTCTTCATCTTTCAAATGTATGGTATCACCAAAAACTAGCAAACTAGCATGTTGTTCAAAATTGTTTTAAAGAATTATGGAGTCTCCAAGTAGTAAATAATATATCTAGATTAAATAAAAAGTATTTTATTAAGTAAAAACGTCATTTTTCAAATGACCCATTTGAGCTGATTGCTCAAATCAAGACCTTTGTTTCCTGTCAATTTTCTTAAAGCCAATCAGAAAAAAATTCACCGTGACTTGCAATGTGACGTCGCCGCGAAATTTCATACTAGGAAAATTTTTTTATTTTTGAAGGAGAAAGAAGTGCACGAAAATAAAGCCCTCTCTTTTTTTGCTTCTCGAATTCAGTGCATTAGATACGATGGCTGGTATTACTGTCAAGGACGTTAACCCTCATGGTATGCACTCTTTTTTATTACTATAGTTTTATATATGCAAATAAGAAACGCAGTTACACGGAAAAGAGGAAAGCCAATTACCCCTCATGTTTGGAAAGAGAAATAATGAATACTACATTGTACAATGTCTAGTGAAAAAGAAAAAACATACAAGTGTAACTTTTTTTCAGCGCTGCTTACTTCCCCTGTTATTAACGAAATATATTAACGTGGTTTATTTAACTGTAATAATATCAGTTTAATATACAGGCTTAAAAGGGGATAGAATGTTTTTTTCGGTGGCTTGGCTTTCTTCTTTTCGTATTTTTAAAAAGGAAATTTGCAACTCACTCAAATATTTATTTATTTTAATTAGCCTTTATTAAGGCCTACGCCGCCTACCTTAAGCGTACTGGTAAGCTCGAGGTCCCTAAGTGGGTCGACATTGTTAAGACCGGTACCTACAAGGAATTGGCTCCTTATGATCCCGATTGGTACTTCGTCCGTGCCGGTAAGATACATCACGAATACATGATATGAAGAGCTTAAATATATTTATCAAACATTCTTCCTTTTTTTTTAGCCTCTGTTGCCCGTCACATTTACATCCGCAAGAGTGTCGGTGTTGGTGCTTTGAACAAGGTTCACGGTGGCAGAATTAACCGTGGTTCCCGTCCTTCTCACCACGTTGATGCCTCTGGCTCCGTTAACCGTAAGGTCCTTCAATCTTTGGAGAAGATCGGTGTCTTGGAAAAGGACAAGAAGGGGTAAGTTGAACGAGTTTAATTTAAGTGAATAATATGGGATCATACAATACCTAATGCACGGACTTTGATATTTTAGTGGTCGTAAGATTACCCAAGATGGTCAAAGAGATTTGGATCGTATTGCTATGACCCTTGCTGAAGAGTCTGATGAGGAGTAAATTCTCTTTTTTGTATAATTCTTTTCTCATAATAAAGATGCAAAAAAAAAAGAAGATTGTCGGCTTCTTTTCCTTCTCTCATTTATATATACATTTTGATTGATTGTATTGACGTATTTACACGAATTAAATAATGATCTTTTTCAAGGTTGAAAAAGTACATTATCAATAAGGTTCAACTGCTTGATCGAAATATTTCAGGCAGAGAAATAGTTTCCAAATAATAAAATACACATATGTTGCAATAGAAGCCATTTAACTACATCTCGAACAACTGGGTCTAACGAGAAGAACTATTTCAACATTCTTAGTAAAGATTTACATCAATTAATCCATAGAATCTATATAAAAGCGTATAGAAAAGTATTTTTGAGTGATGGAAGTGTAATGTTTTACAAGACAAAGTCTTGTTATTTATCTCTTTTCATGTTGATCTCTATATAATCTTTGATTTATGGTTTCAGGTTGACTTTGATCAACTTTTTGCTCAAGAGGATTAATCCTATTTCTATTATATTGAAAGGATCACAAGATTTTATCAGAGTGGACCATATTTATTGTCCGATTCTTACTCACCTTTTCAAAAGCACATAGTGCTATAAATAAACAAGATATTTTTAATTGCCGTATATGAATTTGAAGAGATTTATCAGGGTTGCCTGGTGGTGTTATTTTTGTTTTTGAATCTTTCTTTTTTTACAAAGTTATTAAGAATTTAATTTAGCATGAAATTTAAGAATTGCGTCAACTTTATTTTTACAACTATAAAATGAAAACCAACGCACATGAAACCGCCAAAAACATTAATGATGTTTACGGAGAAGGTACAGCTAACGAAAGAACCGGTAGAGGCTGGTTTAAGAAGTTCGAGGAAGGAGAGACATCCTTCGAGGATCAACCGGGTAGAGGCAGACCCAGCACATTGGACAATGCCGAACTAAAAGCCGTCGTCGAAGATGATACCCAAAAAAAACTGTTACGATCTTGCACAGAGGTTTAATGTAGCTCATTCAACCATTGTTAGGCATCTCAATCAAATAGGGAAGAAGAAAAAGCTTGGAAGATGGATACCCCATAAATTGAATGAAGATCAACAAATGCGGCGCTTGAAAATTTCAGAAATGCTTCAACGAAATGAAGACCCCTTTTTGAAGCGTATCATCACTTGTGACGAAAAGTGGCTATTATATGATGATACGAAACGTCTTGACGAGTGAATGGATACTAATAAGTTGGCAATAGATATCCCCAAAAAAGGTCTGCACCCAAAAAAAAGTTATGATTACGGTTTTTTGGAACTGTAATGAAATGATTCATTATAAGGTTTTGAAAGAAGGCAAGACAATTGACGCCTGAAAATACTGTGCCGAGATCAAGAAGATGTACAACAAGTTTGCCAAGGAATATCTGCGCATTTTTTATAGGGACCAGCTCATTCTACTTCATGATAATGCCAGACCTCATAAGGCCACTTTGACAGTGGAGCTGTTAAAATCTTTGAATATTGAGATTCTGTAACATCCTGCATATTCTCCAGACCTTACTCCCACGGATTTCCACTTTTTTTTTTCTTGCTTACAAAATACCTATAAATAGTTTTATTATTCTAATCAGAAAATAGAAAGGCAATGTATGGAACCGATCATTAAATTCGATTCTGCATTATGTTATACATTACTTCTACGAATGTATGTAATCGGTTCTATTTGCGATATATAAAGAACAAATAAACATTTTAAAATAGTAAAAACTAAAAAACTAAAAAAAAAAAAAGTCCTCTGGTTTTCATTACAAGTACTTAGAGAGCATTGCTATTTCCGATTTGACTCCTCATATCCATTGTTGTTACTTTAAAAATGGATGCAATTACTTCTGGCATTTCATTAAAAGTATGCATTCAGACCTCAATAAATGCATATCCTTCACCGATTTTCTGGCATGCAATACATATTTATCCATGCATTTACAAGTATTCCTATTGGATAATTCATGTAAAGTTTACCATAATGAGCCCTAGTTGTATGCAATTTTCCAAAAGTTGTATATTTATCGATTACGCGCTTATCATGGTCTGATTGTATATTTATCGATTATGCGCTTATCGTGGTCTGATTGCATAATAAGCAAGAAAGTTCACCAAATCGTGCTTTATCTTCAGAAAAAAATAGTGCGGCATTCTAAATAAAAACTTATTTAACTAGTGATATTCTTAAAGGAACCATACACTCTACTTCGTTTTCTCGAAGTAAACTATATCATTATTAGTGAAAACAAATCACAATTTGAATATTTAAATTAGTCTCCAAAATATGTAAATACTGTAGTTTCTCCTGCATAAAGCAACAATTATTCAAGTTAAATTGTTAAATAAAATGGAATAGATTACCATAATAAAGCAAATCATTTTACATAAAATATATATCTAATTAAGAACATAAATAATATATATATATTATCAACGCTGATAAAAATTATCGAAATTATATATAGTAGGCGCTGTATTGCTGTGTATAGTTTTATTTATCACCAATGTAAACAATTTATACTACGTATTTCTTGAACGATGATTTTGATTCCGTAAAGAAGCACTGTTAGAAGTATATATACTTGTTAAAAAAAAAACTAAATGTTCTGACTAACGCTCTATTATAGTAAATATTAAGACTAATATTATCTTGATATAATGGTACATTTATATCAAAATTAATGCTGCAGTAGCTAACCAGACCTTTGGTAGACGTATTTGACTTACATTATCTAATATACAACTTGCATCACTAAAACCAACGAAATTAAAATTTAAAAATTTATGAAAAAGTAGGAAAATATCTTCCTTCTCTTTTTCGTTTTTTTATTTTTTATTTCTTACTTTAATTACATAATATGAACAATTCAAGTATTACGCTTTCAGTGGAAGATCCAGAGCAACTGCAACATAATCTCACCAGAGTAGACATAAAAAAAGAGTGGATAAACTCACCAGAGATTTATAACAACGGTAAAATTTAGAAAATAACTTGTACAAACATCGAATGAATAATGTTTTTACTCGTTTCATTTCTATTTAAATTTTCAAGACGATGATACCGTTCCTAATGGTGGTTATGGATGGTATACAATGCATCTAATAATTGAGGTAGTGACTAATTGATATCTCCTTAGGGTTGTATCATTTTCCGGTTTTCTGGTATGCTTCACGCTTTACGGAACGGCTTCAATATGGGGTATTTTGAAGAAGTTTAATATTTACTTTGTGTAAATTACTCAATATTTCGAAACTTTCTATATTATTTATTAAATATTAGGTGTATTCTCACATGCATATTCAATGACCATATTAAAAGACAAAGCAACAACATCTGAGTTAATGATCGTCGGTGGTATTTATGTGATTTCCTTAGGTTTATTCTCTCCTTTAAGTCCTGCTTTAATTCACTTTGGTGCCAGATCAGTTATGTTATTAGGAACTATACTTGCTTCATTGGGACTTATTTTGGCTAGCTTCAGCAGCGAATCATGGCATCTCTGGTTGACACAAGGTGTAATTTTTGGAGCTGGCGTGAGTCTAGTTTATATAGTAAGGAACAAGTTAAATAGTTATTGTGTATTGCATTAATAACTCCTCTTTGTATATTTAATTAGACAAGTATATCTGTTATAGCACAATGGTTTAAAATATTCAACATATCTCCTATTTATATAAAATATAACCTATTTATTTATTTATTTTAGGTTTACTAAAAGACGCGGAGTTGCCATGGGAATTAGTTCTGCAGGAACTGGTATTGGAGGTTTATCTCTGAGCCCACTTGTAAAGTCGCTGACTAATAGTGTTGATCATGCACCATACTGATAACCATTTTTTTTTCTAGGCTGACTATTTAATTCATAAATATGGAATTGATTGGGCATATCGTATTATGGGATTATTAAGTTTTGGTGTATGTCTTATTGCAATCTGTTTGGTAAAAACTCGTTCGTCTCTACAAGGAAGCAAAGAAGTTCAAAGGTCTTCTTTGAATTTTAGTATTCTGAAAAATTTCAATTTTATCATATGGTTATTTGGATCTGTAATTTCACTAACAGGATATTATATCCCTTTGTACTATCTTCCAAGTAAGTTTTGACAAAGTTTTAAGACTAAGCAACATGACATAATAAACGGTATCATTAGAATACTCTGCTGCACATAACATCAGTAATACAAAATCGGCAATCGTGGTGGGTATTAGTTGCGCTTCAAATGCATTAGGAAGACTGTGTTTAGGATATCTTGCTGATTATATTGGACGTTTAAATACGTATATAATATCATCAATATTAGCGGGTGCATTTTGTATGCTACTTTGGCCATTTGCTAAAACTTTTGAAATGATAATCGCATTTTCCCTCTTATTTGGATTTACAAGCGGACAGTTTTTTTCCCTCGCGCCTCCGATTACAGCTACTGTGGTAGGTCAAGAAAACATTTCTTCCGGATTTTCAATTGTTTTTATTGCCAGCGCCATCAGTGGAGTAGGCCCACCTATTGCTTCTGCTATACAGAAAGTTTGTCCTGGAGATGGATACATAGGTGTTCAATTATTTACTGGCTCATTGTATTTAGTAGGATCGTTAATTTGTATTATATTAAAAGTTAAACTGAGTAGATCGTTATTATCTGTTTTATAATAAAAATCAAAGATGGTGTGGGATTCCAAGCATGACAGTTTAGGAGACGATAATTTTCAAGACGATATAAAATTATACTATATTTCTCATCTTAAATGAATAAAATAATTCATGTTCATCAACATAATATTATAACACCTTAATTCTTTTCCAGAATGAAGCATTATAAAAATATCCAATTATTTGAGAAAAAGAAAGAAAAAGAAAGGAACCGTGTCCGTCAGCTTTAATTAACCTTTTGTTTTTAATTGTGCTAGTGTAACAGTGTTCTATTACATGTAAATGATTTTTATCTGTATTGAAATATATTATAACTTTGAGCAGTCTATACTCTGATCAGCTAAAATTAAATTGAAAATATACATGTATTTTATTGCTATTATTATTATTAATTGAATATCCATCCGTTTACGAAATAATATAATTAAATAGAAACTAATAGATATTAGTAACTTTGAATTCATCACGGTATCTGTACTCAGGCACGACAAACACACTATCTGCAGAGTCAGCCTTGAATTTTGTGTCATTATTGTCAACGAAGAGGCAGACCGAAAAGTTGAGACGTGATTCACCATCCTTATGTTCCCAGTTCTTGTTCTTACTCTTTCTTACTTCAATTTCAAATTGATGGATTTTACGGAACTGCTCATTATCAATCTTCCAACTTGTAATTTTACTTTTGTCATGTTCTGTAACATAAATGGCTACGATGAAACTTTAGTAAACATGACCATCTTTAATTATATTTATAATACTTACTGGCGTATACCAAGCATTCTTCCTTTGCAAAGAAGCGTCTATTAATACCATACAATTCTTCCAAGTGAGAAGTAGAAGTGCCCTTTTCCATAATTGGTACAAGGTCATCATTTGCGATTTCACGAATGACAGTGCTCTGGTTGTTTTCTTGAGTTTCCAGTTGAACTGGTTTTTCTCCCTTGAAAAACTCAATTTCGTCTCTTTTAAGTTTTTCTTCTTCACCATCTTCCAATGGTTTATCAGATTCTATATGTCTTTTGTTGGGCTGGAAAGCAATTACGTGTATTGCGTATGATTTTCGTGAGATCTTCTGCGTGTGCTTTTCGGGATTTAGTCCATAGAAACTGACACCTTTAAGAGCTTCTTGTCCTTCACATTCCTTATTGATTTTAACTAATTTGAGACGGTCTTCATCTACTGACACTATATCAGTAATTTCTTTGGCCAAAATCTTTAACATGAACTCATTAGCTTCATCCTGTTCAGATTCAACGGCGGTACCCAAAAGGAAAATATTATCGATGCGGAGTGCAGAAGTAATGCCTCTTTCGATTATATATCTTCGTAAGTTAAATGCAAGCTCCTTATAAGTAATCTTGAAGACAAATTCAATGAGATCGTGCACGGATATAGATATCTTACAGTCACTTTCTTTGTTGATCGTGATCTTCTGATTTTTGCTATTATCGTCAAAGTCCAGATTTTTCTAATTCGAAACATTGTTAGTATCAATGATAACTATTATCTTTAGTGTTAAATATAAATATCAAATACTTTACCTTAATATAATCGAGGAAACCTTCTCTAATTTTTGCTTCAGTATAATCAAAACAACCATCACGTTTCCCGTGCGTTATACATTCAAATGTGGGAGTAGCCACTGCTCCAACAGTCTCATTTGATCTATTCTTTTCAATTGTCGTGTCATTCGTAATAAACGAATCAAAGTTGTAAACGAGTCTTTCGATAAAATTGAATGGGAAAGTAATTGAGTTGGTTGTTCGAACATTTCTGAAAAGACGATTCTCTTTATTCTCTTCGTTAAGGAATGAAAATGGATCTCGATCTTTTTTCTTCTCTTCTATCTTTTGATCTAAAGTTGCAATGGCGATAGATTCATGAGCAGTTAAACGAACATTATCATGGGCAACGAACAGCTGCAAGAAGATACTTCTATAATAGTCGGTTTGAATGCCAAAATGAGTGTTTTCATGATAGACAGCACATGCATCTTCACGGTTGATTAACAAAAGTTTCTTGGGACTATCATTTTCTTGAACAACATTAGCATTCTCTGCAATTTGACGCATTTCATCTTTGGACTTTAAAAATCTGTAGCTGTTTTCCATGGTGATACAGAATCGATATTTTTGTCTTTTTATCTTAGTCTTGCCTTCTACGTATTGACAAACGTACTCGTTAAAGAGCCTTAAATAATCGGCCAAAAATTCCTTATAGTCGTCCCTAAAAAGTGCGAGATCACCATTGGGAACTATTAAATTCCCATTATCACCTGTAGTTAATGCTTCGTAACCCCATCTGGAATCTTCACCAGCTCCTACTTTAAGTTTTTCACTATTTATAAAGGTTAGCTTGTTTTCTTCGTTTCTTTCTTTCTTTCTTTTTTTTTTTTTAAAAAAAAAAAGAAGTATTGACTTACACTTCATCGATTTTGAAAAGAGCAGTGGGGACTTTAAATTTGTCAACCTTTCTATGGTTGGGCCTAAAAAAAAATATCAATTGTTATTTTTTTCTTCTTTAAAATAATGATATAAAAAAATGTACCAGTTAATGTTTTCTCTGTTCTTGTCTCCAGGCCTATATAATATGAAGTTTGTGTTAGTATTCTCATGTTTAAATTATAATAGATGGAGAAAGAAAAATTTCTTTACCCTTCTTAAAAAGAAGCTTACCATTCTTCAATATTAATTGTTTCGCTATCTTTATCTTTATTATCTGCTTTCAACACGGTATAAGTAGCACTTGAGCATTCATAGCCAATATCTATATTAAATTGTTGATTAGTACTGTGTTTTTATAAAGATATTAATATTTATATTTACCCATAGATATCAAAACTTCATGTTCTTCGGCCTTGAAAGTTTGGTCATTACCATCAGCGTACGTGATCTCTTTAATATCGGACAATTCATCTCTTCGAATGAAATCAATTCCATAATACAAGGCACCTCTCATAGCTGCAGATTCACCTTCTTCATCAGTAACGATCTTACCGGTTTGAAACTTGTCGTCTTTTGCTGTTTCTTCTTTAAGTCTTCTTTGCAAGTAAGGTGATTTGCCGAAACCACCAAGTAAGAATGTAGTTTCAATATTATAATTCGAACGTTCAATCTGTCTCTTGATCAGTTTCAAAGTATCATCAACAACTTTATCAAAAACTCTTTCCTTGAGCTCCTTTTTGTTAAATACTATATACTGTATCTCAGCATTATCATCTGTGGCTTGCTTAAAATTAAATGTCTTTGCTCCATCAAATTCACTAGGACCAAAGTATTTGCTTTGCGATTCTGTTGATCTCGAAAAATTTCGAACGTCAACATTGGTGAGATTGTAATACATATCTATACAAATATATTAGCATATTGAATTAGTTTGTAATTATATTACGCTAGGTGAAATACTTACTTAATTCATCAGCGTCATCCTCATCATTTTCTGCTTCTACGTCTCTCTCAGTGTATTCGAAATTTGGCTATTTATATGTTGATGTAGAAATAAGATTAATAATAATAATAATAATAATAATAATAATAATAATAATAATTAAATTAAAGTATTTACCTTAATTTGTTCAATGAAATATTTTAGTACACCACCAGCGAATTCATGGTACGTTTTACGTTCTTCTTCTTTAACAAAGACAATTTCGAGTAGAAGCTCTTTCATTTTTTCATCAACAAATACAGAGCCACAATTTTGACCTCTATCAAAGGTTAACTGACAACGACCATTACAAAGTTCATGCAATTCTTTATCAGGACCAGTAGATTCAAATGTTGCAAGATCAACAGTTCCACCACCAGCATCACAAATAAGGTAACGCATACCCTTATCGAATTGATCGGCACCCTTTTTAGCGGCAAGATCGCGCTCACAGTATATGGTAGAAGCAAAAGATTCATTGATAATGTGCAAACGATTATCATGGTCTTTTTCAGTGATGAGACCAGCCTCGATACATATAAGACGTAAAAGTTTTCTATCATCATCAGTCCATTGAGCAGGGACAGTCAAAATGAAACGAATTCTGCTTTTATCAATAGCACTTCTTTCAATAGCAGCCTTTTCCATTTCCTTAAAGGTATATTCGTAAATAGCCTTCAAGAAATCGGTGGTAGCCTTAACGTGAAGGGATCCATCGTCATTTTCAAGAAGAATTTGCTTTCCTTTGGTTCTCGTAGTCTGGAGCTTAAGCTTGAATTTCTCAACGTACTTCAAGTTATCACGAGACTTTGTGGTGTCATTCCAGTACTTGAAGGCATCAGCTCCCCACTTAAACAACTTGTTCGTTCTACTGTTGTAAATACAAACAGTAGGGATTTTAAGTAGCTTTTTACCCTTCTGTTCTGGCCTGAGAATGATAAAAAAAAAAATTAAAACAGCAATAGAGTCTAATGCCAGTATTAAACCTACCAATCAGTAACATGGATAACGTTCACATCCTTAATATTCTTTCTCGATTCTTCGTCCTTTAACTTTGCCGTGAACGTGTAACAAGTTCCAGAATAAGTTGTTCCGAAATCTTTTATTATAAAAAAAGTGGTTATTTATTTATTTATTTTATAGTAATATTTAATTTTCATCATACCAATACTGATAACAGAATCAAAGTTGTGATAACTAAATGCCGCCATTCAAATTTGGTATAAA
>VCJB01001587.1:38802-49173 GCA_024140155.1 Backusella parvicylindrica | reverse complement strand
TTTTTTTTTTTTTTTTTTGGGCATTACCAATTTAGACTTGAAATAACACATACCTTTTTTAAACGAAGAAAGTCATTAATGAAAGTGTTATTGTTATTATTTCCTTTTAGTCTATTAAATACATCTGACTGACTCTATATATCTTTTTTGTTTTGTTTTGCCTATTTTTCTTTCTTCCCTTAATAAGGTTTAATAGCTATTCCTATTTTTACGTTATCTATACTTTGTGGAGTAGTGTAATAATATAGTTGTTGTGTATTTCTTCTCTCTTTCTCTTTCTCTCTCTTTGTGTGTGTGTGTGTGTGTGCTTGTACCTGTATTTTTTTTTATTTTATTTTTTCGTTAAATCTAGATTCTATATTCTGTCAATCCATTCACTTGTACCTATATTATCACATTTATACTAAATACATTTCCTAATGGCTTATCCTAATGACACTATTTCAACTTCTGAATATGACCTTCCAATTGTCAAACCGCATTTATATGATTCTGAAATGACAGAAAGCGCTTACGATGGACCATTAAAACCAAATGAGCAACGACCATATAAAACACAAGTAAAAAAAGGAAAGCTTAGCAAGCTATACAAATCACCACTAAAGTTTCCATATGAAAAAAAAAAACTGGCAACAAAAAGAATAGGTTACTATCGTAACATATTAACGATATGATTTTTGTATCTAAACGAAAAAAAAACACAAAAAACTAACATACTTTGTATAGATTTTACTAGACTATTACCAGCCGAACTATGTTCATACATTGTCTCTTTACTAGATTTTCAAACACTCCTTTCTATCCCATATGTTTCCAGATCATGGGCAAGGTTATTTTATATAGACGAATTATGGCGACTTCGAATGATTGAAAAAAACTGGAAATTAACAATACCAGCCAATGTAAGCTTATCCGAAGACGAAAAGAGTTGGTATTACTGGTACAAGCAAAGACATCAATTGGAACATCGATGGAGTGTTGGCAAAGTTGCTTCCCATTACTTGATTGGCCATATGGATAGTGTCTATTGCCTTCAGTTTGATGATGAAAAGATAATCACCGGTAGTCGAGATAGAACTCTAAAAATTTGGGATCTTCAGACATATCAGTGTGTTCGTACCATGGAAGGGCACCAGGGCAGTGTTTTATGTTTACAATACAACGGTGAGGTCATCGTGTCTGGTTCGTCGGATACAACAGTGATTATTTGGGATATAAAAACGGGCCAAAAACGAGGTCGACTTCTTGTAAGTGATATATATATATATATTCCATTGTTCTTATACATATATAAATACAGGGACACACAGCTGGTGTATCTGATGTATCATTCAACGAAAAGTACATTATTAGTTCATCCAAAGATACTTCAATTCGTATTTGGTGTAGTGAAACACTTCAGCCCGTGAGAATGATTATGGCTCATCGTGGCCCTGTGAATGCCATTCAACTACGAGGAGAGCATCTCGTCTCTGCTTCTGGCGATGCACGAATTAAACTATGGGATGTATCAACAGGTGAATTAATCCGTGAATTTACAGGACATCGTCACGGGTTAGCATGTGTTCAATACGATGGAAAACGTATTGTTAGTGGTTCAAATGATCAAACAATTCGTGTTTGGGATGCCGAGGTAAATATAAATAAATAATGAAGATCAACGCAAATTATAACATATATTAATGACTCATTATACAATAACACCAGACAGGTGCATGCACAAATGTATTTCAGGGTCATACTGGATTAGTACGTGCATTGCATTTTGATGGAGATAAAGTAGTGAGTGCTAGTTATGATCAGAGTATACGTGTATGGGACATTACGTAAGTGATAAGACAGAGATCACGAAAATAAAATACAGTCCATTCATAATAATGTAATATATAGATCTGGTTGTTGTTTACTAAACTTCCAAAGTGGGCATTCTAGCTGGGTATTTGATGTTCACTTTGATAAAAAGAAGATTGTTAGGTAAGCCAATTATAATGAATGATAATAATAATTAACTTTAACATCAACTCTGTGTAGCGCAAGTCAAGACCGAAAGATTTTAGTTATGGACTTTGCACATGAACTCAACATGAAATGTCATGACTTATAACAACAACAATAATAATATTTATAAATTTCACATATAAAATCTGTACAAATACTTCAACATTAATGCAATCAATGCGTACGAGCTCAACTCATATTTATATCATTGAACCAATAAAATAATACCATTGATTAAATTTTATTTTTAATTTTTATTTGTGGTCATTTATTTATAAATATATATAGGGAAAACGCTAATATTTCCTTTTTTTTCTTCCATTTTTATATTAATATTATTATGAGTGGGTTTTTTGGCTCAAACGAAACCTCTAAATGGGGTGGTTTTTTGAAGCAAGCTATTTCAAACGTAGAAACAACCTTTGATTCCTTATTAGAAGCTCCTCCTAATGGTACCCAGCAAACCTCTAAAGCAAAAGGTAAGCGCAAGCAATGAATAGGTCGCATTCATCTAATCTCTTACTTCTCTCCCTAGATGGAGAAATGGAAACAGAGACTTATATGGATCCAATTACTGGGATGGTGACCACGATTGAAAAACCAAAGAGTACAGAGAAACAAAAACCTGTAGAAAAACCAAAGAAAGCGGACGTGCCTCGAACGAGCTCTGACCTCTCGGCTAGATTGGCTGCTGTAATGTCAGAAAAGAAATCACCACGCTTAAAGGAGAAGGATATTGCAGTGCCAGTAACAGAAAATCAAGAAGAAAATCAAATAAAACCAGGCGTGTCTGATAAACAGTTCTCTTCCTCGACACCTAACGCAGACAAGCCTGTTGAATTGAAAGGGGGCGACACCAAATTAGTAGAAGAAAAGATAGAACAAGACATTGAAGAAAAATCAGAAAAAAGCAAGAACGAAATGCCAAAAGATAAAGAAAAGGAAATTATCATCAATGAAAGCCAAGATAGTGTAGCGGAAGCATCAGGGGAACATGCAAAAGAAGAACAATTAGAAAACAAGCTTGATGAAGAAAAACCAATGGAGAAAGAAGAATTGGAAGAGGAAAAGGATGATGTACAAGTAAAAGTGGTAGAGAAGAAACCCAAAAAGAAACCAATAGAAAAACCAGACTTGGCTACGGAAAAGAAAGAAGAAGAAGACGAAGAAAAAGGAAAAGGAAAAAAAGAAGAAAAGGTTGAAGAGTTGAAAAAAAAATCAAAAGAATCAAGTGCTACAAAAGATAGTAAGGATGTTATACTCGAACAGCGTGAGCAACAGTTATTTCAGGCAATGGAGAACATAGCAAAGCTGCATGATCAAATCCATCAATTACAAGAAAAGGAAACAGTTTATACATCTCATATAACCGAATTGGAGGAAAAGATTTCTCAGCATGAGCAAGAGAATAGCAACCCAGCAGCAAATACACCAAAAAATGTGAAGCGACTGGAAGCAGCAGTAGAGGATCTTAAAAAACAAATGACCATGAAAGACGATAAAATTCAAGGCTTACTACAAGAAGGTGAAAAGCTCTCCAAAATCGAATTAAAGCATTCCACAACGATAAAAAAGCTGAGACAAGAAAAGACTGAGCAGGATAAAACAGTTGCAGATTTACAAAAGAAACTGGAAAAAGCAACAACCGACCTAACGGAATCGACACAAAAGGGTACAAAACAATCTGAAAACGAAAAACGATTACAAGAATCTGTCAAACTCTTGTCTGACCTGACAGAACAGCAAACGAAGCACATCAACAAGCTAGAATCTGAGAAGATCGTCAATAAGGAAAAACAAGCCGATACAGATCTGGCTTTGCAGAATGCATTGGACAGTATAGAAAAGGAAAAGTTAAAAGCAAAATCAGATGCCGAGAGTGCTAGTTCCGCTGCGTTGGAAAAAGAAATCAAAGCGAATGATCGATTACACAAGGAATTGACAAAAGTAAAAGAAGATGCAGACACATTTGAAGCCAAGTTAAGAAAGGAGATTAGAGAATTACAAATCGCTATCCAGACTCTGGAAGAGCAAGCAGGCAATCGTGAAGATGGTTTGAGACGTGAAGTACAAGAATTGCAAACAAAACTACAGCAATCGGATAACCGTAATGATGATATAAGTTCGACCGTGGATGAAGCTACTGCACCATTATTGAGACAAATTGAAGAGTTACAGACTCAGCATGCTACTGCTATTAAGAATAGAGATCAAACAGAACAAAGGTAGATATTTCAATATACGGATAAATGTATAAATATATTATTGATCACTTTTGTTTTGGTATTGTCATTGGCAGTATGATACTTCGCATGCAAAGTGCAGAATTAGAACGTACAAAGACAGTAGAAAAACTGGCCAAATTGCAGTCCGAGATAACTCAAGTTACTGAACGCTTGACTAAAGCAGAGTTGGATTTATCTGTTTTGGAAGATGAAAATGAAGAGCTTAAAGAGCGATTAGAATCCGACAAAGGTTTACAAAAAGAACTGGAAGAAAAGATAGATACCCTGACTAAAGAAAAAGAGGAGCTTATCAATAAAGAAACGCAAACCCAAGAAACTTTAAAGACACAATACCAAAGACTAATGAAGGAACGATTAAACGAAGAAAAGAAACAATTTGAGATAAAACTAAAGACAGAACGCGCCAAATGGGATAATAAATATTCTTCACAACTAAGCCTTGCTAAGGAAGATGATGTAGCAGAGCCAGCACAGATTTCCTCTAATAACAGTATCAGCTCACGTTCTAGTTTCGAAACCAGTTCGGCTTCACATGCTGTATCCTCCATCCTAGTCGAACGTCTTCAAGCGAATATACGTCAACTAGAGAACCAGTTGAGCTTCTATCAAACTCAGCTCCAAAGCTCATCCCAGTCACGGGATGAATTATCAGAAGAAGTACTCAGCATGTCTATAGAAATAGAAGATCTTAGAAAGCAAGCCAAGAAAGCCTCAGATTTTGAAAAACAACATAAAGAGCTAAATGATAGATATCAAACACTGCTGGAACTCTTGGGAGAACGGACAGAACAGGTAGAAGAGCTAAAGGCAGATCTAAATGATGTAAAAGAAATGTACCGTAACCAAATTGTCGAGCTTGTTCAAAAAATTGACAGCCTCTCCAAAAAGTAAATAAATAATATATAACACTATACTACTATTTATAATAATACAAAATATATATGCTTTATTGTTTGTTTGTAACGACATTTAATAATAAACAAAAATTACTGCTCAGCACGTTTCCAGTAATTATAATATTTATCACCATATTTTTTCATATTGTCGCTCATGTCATCCCAATTGGAGTGGGGAAGACCAGTAGCAGGATCAATTTTCTTCAAGTTACGAAGACGATCTCTGTCGTCTCTTAACCAGCGCAAACACAAAGTAGTAAAAGGAGAATCAGACAACATGCGCTCTCTATGCTGGTTCTTTATTTGCTCTAATTGTGGGAAATTATCAACAGGATGCAAAGCGAGAATGCTACCATCAGCAACATGTGCGATATGAGTAGCCCAGTCACCAATACCATCAAAAATGTGAGTAGCATAGACCTATTTCGTTTATTTCATTACTATCATCGTCGTCATTTATTATTATGTGTATATATATATCTACTTACAATGGTGCATCCCCTTTCTTCTGTTTCAATCTTTAAAAAATTGAGGAAATCTGCTCTTGCAAGCACATCAAGATCTACAGTGACTTCATCTAACAAGAGTACCTCCCAAGGATGCAGTAAACCCATGACCAATTGAACTCTTCTACGTTGACCATCAGATATCTGATGCATACGCCATTTTGTATCAACATCCAATACATTCAGTAAGAGCTCGGTACGTTCAGGCCATCTATGAGACCCCATACTTTTCAAAAGGTATTCAACTGACAAATCTGATTTGACAATTGGATTATTGGCCCATTCTGTGCCCAAATAAGTAACGCCCTTTTCCCCCCTTAAAATTTTAGTTTTTTTGTAAACATTTATTCAGTATAACTTACAGCGGGTGCATCGAGGAATGCATCTTTACCCAAGACTTTAATATCTCCATGTATCATACGTTTACCAGCCAAGATACGTAACAAGGTGGTTTTACCGGCGCCATTCGCACCGACCAAGACACAACGATTGCCAGCATTTAATTCTAAACTTAAATGATCAATAATGGCAGGCCCTCCGTAATTGAAAGAAAGATCATTGACTTCAATGGAATGGGTGTAGTCTTTATTAAAACTCATTCTAAATATATGTCTACTTTTTTTTTCAAAAAAAAAAATATGAAAGAAAAATAATTCGACATGATGGAATTTGATAGTTGAATTATATAATCACTTTGATGCTCGGCCGTCACGATCACGTGGTAAACTTAAACAAAATCCAATATTCATCAGTTCTTTAAAGTTTTGTTGTTTTGATCGTTTTATAGATCGTATTTACAATTGATTCTTACTACTAAAATGTGTTTTATAAACTTAGAATGAGCTTTTAGTCACTTTTTTTTTGTTGTTTTTTAATATTTATAGTTGACCAATCAAAGACGTATAATGCAAATCCTATAAAGGATTAAGCCAATCATTTACCTGCATGAAAAACAACAATTATTGCAGATTCTGTTTGAGATCAGATCTCAACAATGATCACTTTTCATCTCTTGTGACTGTGACCCTTTATGGTGCCTTTTAGTCACGTACATTAACGATAGTGTTTTGAAAATGCATGATATAATCTCTCAGTACAAATTCTGAAGAATATTTTACTAAATCTTAATCTTAGCATCATGCCATTATTTGTAAATACTATTAAGCACCATGTCATGTTGGCAACACAATCGATTCATTATGTCTTTTTCTAGATATGCATATATACTTTGTTTTTATTCGGTCAAAAAAAAACAAGTAAACATTGAAAATGCGACCATTTAAGGAATTAACTTCCACTTTTAACTGCTTCATTATGACGCTCTAATTACACTGTTCTATATCATGTTGCTTTATAATGGACTAAGAAATGTATTGTTCTAAACCACCAACCCAAAAAAAACATCGCTTATCAACCATTGTTCATCTTTAATACGTATACTCTGACCATTTTTTTTATAGCACTGCTACATTACAACTTTTTTTTTTTTATTCTGAGGTAAGGTATTATTATATATCACGTTTCCCATCTTCATATATAGCTTTGACTGTAGGAAATCGAAGAGAGTATTTGCCTTCACTTTCTGACTCTGAAAAGTATTGTACGGTAATCTGCTTTCCAACAATAAGCTCCGGGTTATTTGCGAAGCGAATGCGGTTATCTATAGAAAATCCTGAACCAACATTCACAACATTCCCTTTATAATATAATTGAATTTATTAACATTTTAAATTTCTCAGATCCACACTTCCTATACATACCCTTATGTTTTATATACACACTTGTCATGACACGTTTGTCTTCCCCCGTATCTGGCATTCTCATTAATCCTGTCTCAATACCTTCTACGATGTATTCTGCATCATCCCATTCTTTTATCTTTAACATGTTTTTGCTATAAAGCAAGTTTAAGTATATATAAAATAAAATAAAAAGATCTGACCATTTTGCCATTTACTTACGTTCTTTTTCCTTCGTAAGGAACATCTTTTCTTATAATTAAGCCTTCCCAACCATTTTGAATAGCATTTAACTGCAATTTGTCAAGTTGTTTCTGGGAAGTTACTTTTAGCTGAGGAACTTGCTTTAAATAAGTTTGATCCTCTCCCAAAAAATCAGTTAGTTTCTTTTGTCTCTCCGAAAAAGAAAGTACGCCTTTTCCTTGTATAAAATGCTCAAGTCCAATACGATCGAACACCTGGTATACTGGATTTTCCATTTGCGCATTTAACCTCCTCACTTGTCCCATTGCCTTGATAAAGGTCTCAGTCTTATTATCGTCTTCATAGACGCATATCTCTCCATCTAATACGAAATCACAAACATTGACGGATAAGCGTCTTTCAATGTCCTCTCTCACTTTATTTAGAGCTGTAAAGGGTCTTCCGGTTCTTGAAAAGAACTGTATGTCATAATTTCCAGAGTTTTCCTTTTTTACAATGGTAATACAACGTACACCATCCAATTTTTGAGACACATACCAATCCTCCAGAGAAAAATCCGGCGCCTGTACAGGAGACCACGATTTGGCGAGTGCAACCTTCATAAATGGCTTTTCAAGTACTTTTTCCGTTTTACTCGACAATATTTGACGAACTATCCTTGTTGAAACTCCCATTTTAAGATTGCGATCTAGTACCTTCCAAAAAATAGCTTGCGATTCGGGCGTTTTACAGTAAGCGTAATAAAATGCACCGATAATCTCCTTTGCATTGTGTCCAGTTACTTGACGCGATGCAAGCATATCTAAGAGTTGCTCTAAGCTGCTAACTGGAGATGCTTTTAGTTGAATGTCATTGGATTTCAAATAGTTTTGGACTGATTTTGAGCTGATATAAAGGGTAAGATGAGGATTATAAATGCGCTTCAGTATGGAATGACAAGCTGGGTATTGGAGTAGTAATTTACGCTTATCATTTGTTCCGCGTGTTTCGTTAACTATCTGTGTAAGCTTATAAAGCTTTTCTAACTGGATACTTGGAGTTAATGTTCGTGAAGCAAAAAAGCGCTTGAATAAAAGCATAAGTGCAAAAAGATATTCAAAAAAAATTGAAAATTAAATTTTAGAATATTTCAACTGCTTCTGAAACTGCAGCGGCTTATGATTTATTGTCTAGAGGGATAAAGTTACATGGATGCTTGTATCCAATGGTAATCTAAGTAGATTTTTATATCTGAACAAATAAAAATCAAATGAACGATGATAAACCAATATTGCTAAGCATCTACATTGAGTGCTCTTCATTATAATAATATATATTTTATGCGGTTTTAACATACAGAAAAAATATACAAAATGATGCACCTAACGTGTTCTTAAAATGGAAATACAAAAGAATTAGAGTTACTAAGTACTGTTGGTGCTTACAAAATAATGCACTTGCATCATATCATTTAATATTAAAGCTGTTATTTAAATGCTTAATTATCATTTTAGCGTAACTGTCATTCATTTGCTTTTTAGCGTAAAATTGTTATTGTCCATCACTTTTTAACTTTTTTTAGACTATTCAAACCCAACCATCTCGGCTGGTTTGAATCGGTTTCTAAAGCTCAATTCACATTTGTTTCTTAGAACAATTAACTATTAAAAGAATATTTTGCAATATTCCATTCTATGTGTCATTTATTATATCCATAGTATTGTATTTTGAAAAATTATACAAACAACCAAGTACTAAAATCAGCCAAGAGGTGACGAAAATATAGATGGAATACAATCGGTAAAAGTGATGTCGCTGGGGGAAAATGAGCCAAAAAGTTACACGAGCTCACAATATGACTCCACCAAATGAACGTGTTTTATTGGATAATGCAAAAGTTAGTGTTGAGCCGCATTTTTTGATTGGATGTAGAAATAGTTGGTCATAGCCTATCGGTTTCTTCACTCACATTATAAAAGCAATGCAAATTTTGTTTGTTTTTTTCTTTTCTTTTTTTCTTCTTCATTAAAAGTTTTTTGATTAACTGCATTAATAAACAAATATATAACAATGGCCGCCACTGATAAGCTCATTATTTTCGATACTTCCCTCCGTGATGGTGAACAGGTTAGATACATCCTTACATATTTGAAAGGATTTGATATTGACAGTTTATTATTTATCCCTAGTCCCCAGGTGTCACTCTTACTACTGAAGAAAAGATTGAAATCGCCAAGCAGCTTTCTCGTCTTGGTGTAGATGTACTTGAGGCTGGTTTTCCTATTGCCTCCAATGGTGATTTTGAAGCCGTTCAACGTATTGCTAGAGAAATTGGTCCCCTTATGGATGGTAGAGACAAGATTGGCCAGCCAATGGTAAGTAAAACAGAGAGGGAATGGTAAAAGAGATATAGATGGGAGTTCTTATATTGTGCTTCTTTTTTCATAGACTATTTGTGGTCTTGCACGCTCCACCCCCGGTGATATTAAGCGTTGTGCTGAGGCCATCGCTGATGCTCCCAAGAAGCGCATTCACGTTTTCCTTGCTACTTCTGATCTTCACCTTAAATATAAGCTCAAGATTGATCGCGAAGAGTGTGTTAAGCGTGCAGTAGCTGCCGTTACCCTTGCTCGCTCTTTTGTTGAGGATGTTGAATTCTCACCAGAAGATGCCGGTCGCTCTGATCCCGATTTCCTTTGCCAAGTTCTTGGTAAGGTGATTGAAGCAGGTGCTACTACCCTCAACATCCCTGATACAGTCGGTTATAATACACCTGAAGAATATGGTAACCTTATTAAATATC
>VCJB01001587.1:4725-14799 GCA_024140155.1 Backusella parvicylindrica | reverse complement strand
AAAAAAAAAAAAAAAAAAAAAAAAAAAAAACTGCATGATGAAAAAACAAAGTCACTAATATAAACGTTGCTTTGATAACAAGTTTAAAACAATGAAAAATATGGAAAGAAAACTAAACACATCTTTGGCTTAGTTTTAACTATTCCAATAGATAGATATAAAAAAGTGCAATTACTTTGATTTTTCTGTGTTTCACTTCATCGAAACAACCTTTTACTAGAAGCATATTTTATCCACACTACACTTTAGAACAAGCCTTTATCCTCCCAACACAATAAACCCCTCCTCCTCCTCCTCCAATTCAAGATAATCGTGTTAAACAATAGATCGATAGCCACCTCATGCGAGATTAAATGTATGATACAAAATTGAAATAAGCTTATATTCGATTATACATGTATGTTAACAATATTAGTTGGTTTTGTCACGTTGTTCATTAGCAATCTGCCAGGCAGGCTTGTCTGACTCTGCTGCTTCGCGTATCATATCCATCATCTTTTGTCCTTTCTCGCGATTGGCAGCCTTCAATTTATCATATTCTTGTCTTAACGCAGGATCTAAGCGCTATGAAAGGATTGATCGGTTTATTTCATTTTCTTCTTTTTTTTTTTTTTCTTTGATCTTGGTTATATCTACCTTTTTCATTGTTTCTTCATCAGGGACAGTGTATTTCATAAGAGCATAACCCGTTGTAAGAATGCTGGTAACATAAATAAACACCTTTAATTCATTAGCCATTTTGTAATGTAACTATATAATAAGCTGTCTGCAATTATGCTAACCAGGGTCCCACTCTTTTATATTTTATAATAAAGCGATTTTATTGGCTACAAAAATATCTCCACTTAAATTTTGTATTGTCTTTTTCTACAGTATCCAAGAGTAAATGACATTCTTAAATAAGACTACTCATCATCAAATTGTCAAATAAAGAAGACTAATTATCTATTACTAGCTACAGAATGTGGAGCAAATTTCTTAATAGCAGCCATTAATTCAGGAAACCTCAAGGGCTTAGTGACGTATTCATCCTAGAAAAAGAGTCTAAGTATATCATTTCTAATAAATAAATAATGCCTTACCATTCCGGACTGTAGACACTTCTCTTTATCGCCGATCATGGCTAAATAAAAGTAAAGAGTATATTAATCATTCTATCTTTGGAGTTATAAATACACATATATTATACCATGTGCAGTTAGAGCTATGATTGGTATATGTAATTGAGTTTGTTTCTCTAACTCTCGTATTTTTTGAGTAGCTTCGAACCCTCCCATAACAGGCATCTGTAGATCCATTAAGACCATGTCAAAATTTTTACATTTGAACGCTTCAATAGCCAATTTTCCATTTGCGACAGTTTCTACATTGTGGCCGAATTTTTCAAGAATACGTACTGCAAGTTTTTGATTCACAATGTTATCTTCTGCTAATAAAATGTTTAAAGGAAGTTGGGCATCTGAATCACTAGGAAGTGTGGTTTGACTCTCTAGCGCAGGCAAAAGGGTATGCGCAAAATCAGAGAGTTTCATTGGTGAATTAATATAACCAGTAATACCCAGATCGATGCATAGCTTCATATTAAGTCTGTTAATATGTGGGGCAATCAATACGATCGGTGTATACCGTAAATGAACCACTTCCCGGATTTTTTCGGCATAATTCATATTATCAATGATAACAACATCAACTACAGGCGCTTGTTTATTTTTGCTTGGCGAGAGTGTGTTGGTGATATTGGAAACTTCACTTAAACAGCTGACTCTGTGGCAATTTAGATTTAATGCTCTTGTGTTTTCAACTACACTTGTCTGGTTTAAGTAGTCGACAAACAGAATATTTCGGCCTCGGAAGCGTTTCATTTTCTCCATGATTTCCATTTTATTCATTAGATGCAATTTGAATGCTAATGTGAAGTAAAATTTTGACCCTCTGCCATAGGTGGAAGTAACCCACATATCTCCACCCATTAGTTGAACCAAATCCTTGGAAATCGAAAGACCTAACCCTGTACCTCCGTATTCGCGACTATATTTTGCAGATCAATAAAAAAAAATTAAAAATAAACATAGTACAAATGCATCAATATGCTTACGTTGTTGAGCCATCAGCTTGACAAAATGTATCAAAAATGACATTCAGCTTGTCTTCTTGTATACCTATACCATTATCTTTTACACAAAGCTCAACCACTATTGTTTCATTATGAATGTTAACAACTCTAGTTTCAAGAGCTACTTCGCCTTGTGTAGTAAATTTAACTGCATTCCCTATCAAATTTGTGATAACTTGTCTCAGTCTTAATGGATCTCCAATCAAGTAATCAGGAGTGTCATTCTCTATATGATAGATTAAATCAAGTTTCTTTTGGTTCGCTTTCGCTGCTAGTGTCTTTAATACACTAAAGAGAGAAGACCGGAGTGAAAAAGGAATCGATTCTAGCGTCATTCTCCCTGCTTCAATCTTTGAAATATCAAGAATATCGTCGATAATACTAAGCAAGCTATTCGCAAGACTGGAAACAATCATCAGATTTTCACGCTGTTGGCGAGTCAACTCTGTTTCTAGTGTAAGAGATGTCATACCAATTATGCCATTCATAGGCGTTCGGATTTCGTGACTCATGTTTGCCAAAAATTCACTTTTAGATCTATTTGCTAATTCAGCAGCCTCTCTAGCCTGTCTATTTTTCTGAATAGCTTCCCTGAGTGAGCTCACCATTTGATTGATTTTAGTTTTTAAAGAGTCCATTTCTCCTGAAGCTTCCACTGTAATTAATCTGGAAAAGTCGTTTTCAGTAGCAGCATTAGATATTTGGGCAAAAGCACGGACTTGTGTAGTTAAATTTGAAGCCATAGTATTGACATTACTTGTGATATCCTTCCATAGACCTTCAATATCTTCTACTTCGGCCTGAACACCAAGTTTTCCTTCGGTACCTACTTCCTTCGCTACCCGTGTCACTTCAGATGCAAACGAGCTTAGCTGGTCAACCATTGTATTGATAGTGTTTTTCAATTCAGCAATTTCACCGTGCACTTCAACTTGGATTTTTTTGGATAAATCACCTTGCGCAACTGCTTTACATACAGCAGCAATGGAGCGGAGCTGATCAGTCAGGTTGCTAGCCATTATATTGACATTATCAGTCAGGTTTTTCCATGTGCCATCTACACCAACAATAGTAGCTTGGCATCCTAGTTTGCCTTCAGTACCAACCTCTCTGGCCACTCGAGTTACTTCTGAAGCAAATACACGAAGTTGATCAACCATGCTATTGACAGTTATTTTAAGTTCCAAGATTTCGCCTCGCGTTTCCACATGTATTTTTTTGCTCATATCACCACTTGCTACAGCCTTGGTGACTTCGGCAATGGAGCGGACTTGAGTTGTTAAATTAGCTGCCATAATATTGACATTATCTGTGAGTTCGTTCCAAGTACCAGCGACGCCTCGCACAACTGCCTGTCCTCCTAGCTTACCCTCTGTTCCCACTTCTTTTGCGACACGTGTTACTTCAGAAGCAAACACACGAAGCTGATCCACCATACCGTTCACAATATTCTGAAGTTCTAATATTTCACCACCGCTTTCTACTCCAATTTTTTTTGAAAGATCACCTAGAGCAACCGCTTTGGTTACTTCTGCAATCGATCTCACCTGTGATGTTAAATTGGCTGCCATTTGATTGACGTTCACTGTGAGATCCATCCATGTACCATCAACGTTGGGAACAAGAGCTTGACCTCCTAGTTTGCCTTCAGTGCCGACTTCTTTAGCAACACGCGTTACTTCTGATGCAAAAACATTAAGCTGATCCACCATGTTATTCACGATATTCTTCAGTTCTAATATTTCACCACCACTCTCTACTTCAATTTTTTTTGAGAGATCACCTAACGCAACTGCTTTGGTTACTTCTGCAATCGATCTCACTTGGATTGTGAGGTTATCTGCCATCATGTTTACATTATCTGTCAAGTCTTTCCACGTGCCTGCTACACCTTGAACATTTGCCTGACCGCCCAGTTTTCCTTCTGTTCCAACTTCTTTGGAAACACGGCTAACTTCTGACGCAAATATACGTAGTTGATCAACCATCCCATTGACTGTATCTTTTAATTCGAGAATTTCTCCACCACTTTCAACCTCAATCTTTTTGCTCATATCACCATTGGCAACAGCCTTTGTTACCTCAGCAATTGATCGTACTTGATCAGTAAGATTAGCGGCCATATGGTTCACATTTTCCGTAAGATCCTTCCAAGTGCCTCCTACATTGGGAACAACAGCCTGTCCACCCAAAAAACCCTCTGTTCCGACTTCTCTTGCTACACGTGTTACTTCATCTGCAAATACATTAAGCTGATCAACCATGTCATTTACAATATTCTGTAACTCTAATATTTCGCCACCACTTTCTACCTCGATTTTCTTTGAAAGATCTCCCAGCGCTACAGCCTTGGTTACTACTGCAATAGATCGTACTTGAGTTGTCAGATTAGAAGCCATGGTATTTACATTATCAGTTAAATCCTTCCAGGTTCCGTCCACGTTAGGAACAAAGGCTTGCCCGCCCAGTTGTCCCTCAGTTCCCACCTCTTTGGAAACGCGCGTGACTTCAGATGCAAAAACATTCAATTGATCAACCATGCTATTGACGGTATTCTTTAAATCCAATATTTCACCTCGTGTTTCAACATCAATTTTCTTTGATAGGTCGCCTTTGGCAACAGCTTTAGTCACTTGGGCGATGGAACGCACCTGTGTTGTTAGATTGGCAGCCATTGTATTAACATTGTCAGTTAGATCTTTCCAAGTACCACTGACTTTGGGAACTGTCGCCTCTCCACCCAATTTCCCCTCTGTTCCAACTTCTCTAGAAACACGGGTCACTTCAGAAGCAAAAACACGTAACTGATCTACCATATCATTTACTATATTTTTTAAATCACGAATTTCGCCACCACTTTCTACTTCAATCTTTTTCGAAAGATCACCGTTTGCTACCGATTTTGTCACTACCGCAATAGATCGTACCTGAGCTGTCAAGTTGGAAGCCATGGTATTGACATTATATGTTAAATTTTTCCAAGTACCATCCACGTTGGGAACAACAGCTTGCCCTCCTAGCTTGCCTTCAGTGCCCACTTCTTTTGATACTCGTGTCACTTCAAACGCAAACACATTTAGCTGATCAACCATGCTATTGACAGTATTCTTTAAATCCAGTATTTCACCTCGTGTTTCAACATCAATTTTCTTTGATAGATCGCCTTTTGCAACAGCTTTAGTCACTTGGGCGATGGAACGCACTTGTGTTGTCAGATTAGCAGCCATTGTATTGACATTGTCAGTTAAATCTTTCCAAGCGCCTCCAACATCCTTTACCATGGCTTGACCTCCTAATTTACCCTCGACGCCTACTTCAAGTGACACTCTACTCACTTCGGCTGAAAAATTTGTCAGCTGGTCAACCTATTTAAAAAACAGCTATAGAATTTATTCTTTTTATATTTATACAAAATACATTGTTGATATATATATAAAAAGATGTTACCATTCGGTTCATTGTGTTTTTTAATTCCAAGACTTCTCCTTGAGCATTAGCGACCACTTTTTTGGTTAAATCACCTTCGGCTACAGCATAGGCAACAGTGGCAATATCCCGTACCTGATCTGTAATTTTTGTGGCCATCATGTTGACGTTATCAGTCAGATCCTTCCAGGTACCACCCACATCTTGTACAATGGCTTGGCCACCTAATTTGCCTTCTGTGCCCACTTCTAATGACACACGTGTTACTTCCGAAGCAAAAGTAGAAAGCTTGGTAATTTATTTATTTAGTTTTTTTAAGCACAAACTTTTATCCAACCCCAAAAGCATACATTTATATATATGTATCTTTACCTGAACTACCATCGTATTGATGGTATTTTTTAAATCCAGCA
Organism: Backusella parvicylindrica; assembly: GCA_024140155.1. NCBI lineage: Eukaryota > Fungi > Mucoromycota > Mucoromycetes > Mucorales > Backusellaceae > Backusella > Backusella parvicylindrica. The sequence continues at coordinate 8,847 of VCJB01001587.1, read as the reverse complement.
TTTCACCTTTTACATGCACTTTCACTTTCTTGGTCAAGTCGCCTCGTGCCACTGCCTTTGAAACGTTGGCAATGTCTCGAACTTGATCTGTCAAGTTGGTGGCCATTGTATTGACATTATCAGTCAATTCTTTCCAAATACCATCTACTCCAGCAACTTTGGCCTGAGTTCCTAATTTTCCTTCGGTTCCTACCTCATGAGCGACTCTAGTGACTTCGGATGCAAACATATTTAAATGGTTTACTATATGCAGCTAAATGAGTATTTAACAGAAACTTTTTCTTTTTTTTTCTTTTTCTATTACCCATCATATTAAAGATGTTTTTTAATACCAGTGTTTCACCTTTGACTGGCACGGTCATTGTTTTGCTGAGATCCCCGCGAGCGATAGCCATCGAGACATCAGCAATATCACGAACCAACTCCAGCTGATTTTGGGTCATGCTATTAAGGTTGCGGGTAAAGTCACACCACACCCCACCAACATTGTCGTCATAGGTTGCTTGAATCCCTAGTTTACCCTTGACTGCGGTCTCATGACTCACATGCATAACATTATCGGTTATACGCTGTAATCGTTCTGCCATTGAGTTCATTGCATTCTTAAGTAGAAGCATGGATTTGTCCAATGGATGGTTACATTCTATGCGTTTATCTAAATGTCCATCATAAATTGCTAATGCCACTTGAATGGCTTGCTCTATACAATCATTGCACTGTATCGACTGAAGTGGTGCTATATAAACTCTATATTTAATTGCCATAGTGAGATACGTTAAATAGAGCATTTAAGATACTGTACCTGTTGATGAAAGTTCTACTCGGTCTACAAAAGCTTTTTCTCTAAATGACTCCAAGTTGTCTTCAAGAGTAGCTGCCTGTACATTTGAAACTGTTTCAGGATTTGCATTCTCATCATTGCAAGTTAATAGATGATGCTGCTGCCGGATGGCGAGTTTCAACCTTCTATTGTCCGTTTCCAACTGCCACTGTTTTTGGGTGATTTTTTCAAGCAGTTGATAAATCACATCATCGTCTTCTTTTTTCTTCGATAGACAGTACTGATAGTCTCCATTGTCTAAGCGGGAGAGAAACTCTTCTATATTATCATTGGCTATACAGGTGTTTTTATTTATCTTTTCTGTATCTCCTATAGTACGTTTCATTCAAAAACAAAATAATAAGAAATGAAAAGGAAGAAAAGCCAAATAAAATTAGATAGTACTTGCTCGTCCTTTGCATAATAAAACGAGAAAAGACAGTAGACTCCTAAAAAACTGTGAGCTATACTTGATTTAGTTAGATCGCTTTGCTTTTACTTTATTGTCAAAAGACAATTAAAAGACGTTCTTGGCTGTATTGAAGTACTTTTAAACTGAGTCATTATCTCGAGATGAGAATTGAATTATTATATAAGTATCTATATGCTTCATTCTCTGTCATAAAGTGGTGTAGAATATTATATATTCAAGTCTTTTTTTAGACTTAGTAAAATATTATAATAGACTTGTTTGGTATCACATAATCATTTATAACATGCTATCAATCATAATTTATTATAAGAAACACATTCAGTTGGACTAATTTTTATTCATCTAATTTTTAGCTTGTTTATAGTTTATTGTCAGTAAACGCAAACAAGAGCGAGAAAATCAGTTTAAGCTAAAATATAATTTGAGTAAGTCACTTTGATAAATTAGAAACTTGAACGTAGGTAGTCTTTGTAATTTATCTTTATAATTAGCTATTAGTGGTAGTTTATCATGTTGGATCCAAATAAATTATCATTTATAAATATATAGTAAAAGATCAAACACTCTTCAGGGTTAGATATATTACTTCCAAAAATACCTAAAGCCAATAAATCAAGAAGCTATCGCATTTAAATTTCTTTGTCTAACGTCTAGCCTCTTTTGCAAATTAAGTAATAAATATTCTACTTAGTGTTTAACTATCTTATGAAAGTGACTACTAGTATTGAGAGAGAAAAGCTTTTAGGTAAATAATATGTATACTAAGCATTTGACAAAAAAAAATTGTTAGCAATCAAGCAAGTGATACATAAATTGCGTTGTTTTTTTTGTCACTTGTAATGAGGATAATAATACAAGCCTTTGGTTACTGAATTTGAATATTAGTATAAAAGAAAAATAGGATTATAGCCACACCCATGAAGATAATCTATTCACATATCTTGACACTTCTGTTATTGATGCTATTATAGGAAGTGTGACAAATTCACCCAATTACTGAAGTTTTCATTAAATGAAATGAATACAAAACAGAAATCTATAATATATTTAAAAAAGAAAGTTGCAAAGTCAATTAATAATGAGGTAAAAATATTTTTAGATGTCCAGTTAGTATTTGAGCAAAACACTTTTTTTCTTTCTAGAAAAGAGTAAATGTCCTTTTTGAAGATCATGTTACCATGAGCGGGTCTCTCCGGGAATCGAACCCGGGACCTCTCGCACCCTAAGCGAGAATTATACCACTAAACCAAGAGACCTTTGATGTTTTACACATTTTTATTAATTTTAAAATTGTATATATAATAAAAACAGTCACATTTATGTCATCCTTTTGTGGCTTTTTGTAAAAAAGGAGCGATTTGTATCCTTTAATGATCTACGTTTATACTAATTTGTATAACTTTCTTCAGCATAGTGAAGTAACTGAATAATTTGTTTTTTTTTTTGTTTTCGATGGCGTTTTTTTTATTATTATTTCTCACACATATAGCTTATTGTTACAATGCAAACATTAACTTTTTGTTTAGAATAATTTGCTTTAAAGCATCTATAAACCATCAATTGGCATATTTCTAAACATCCGATTAAGTAATAAAGCTTTGATAGATAATTTCATAGATGTTATCTTAGTAAAAAAAAACAAAAAGGTCCTATTTTAACTTAGAGAATGGTTGTGTTTAATAGAGCTCTATTATTGCTAATATCGGCTTTTATTAAATGCAACCACGTCAAATTGAAGCTTTTCAAAATTCTTCTCTTGATGTGACCTTTTTCATCTTATGAATACCTGGATCAGTAACCTTAAAATATTCTGGATGATATTTACTATTTCAAGATTATATTAGATGAGATATTAATAATATTTTTGATGGAGAAACATAAATAGAAGAGTTATTTTTTATTAAAGAAAAATATAAAAGAAAAAAGATAATCTTGAACTTAGTCGTATTAACGAGTTGAGTGTATTCAGTCTAAGATGACTTAATTTTTTTTTTTTTCTAATTGCATATTTGATTCATGGTTGTGTTGAATTGTAAGAAATAACTCTCAGATTTGAATAAGCTCTCTACACCCTAACTTGAATAGCTTTTGAAAAAGTTATTTATAATATTTTAATAACTTTTATTCATAAAAGGATTGTGTTTGATAGAATAAATATTCCTTTTGCATTGGTTTATTAAAAGTAATTTTAGCATGTAATATATAGCTCGCATTAACGGAACATAATTGAATCATTTTTTTAATATTAATATTAAAATTATTATTAAAATTAAAGTTTTTTCTACATGCATTTATACGAATAAACAGGTCTATTTCTTCCGCATTATGCAAAAGTCATAAGAGTGTTGCCTTTATTATTATTTAAAAACACACAGATAAATATTTCTATTCCAAATACTACGTAATTTGAGAAGCTCGGAATTTTCTATACATTTTGCTTTTCTGATCTGCCAAGCGTGAGAGAATGCAAATACATTGATATTCTTAGGATAACATTCTATTTCTTCTTTTATATTCTTTTAAACTTATAATTATTCAATGCCACAGGATTTTTTTTTATTAGAAAAAAGATATAAAAGGTGTCATAATCAGCTTGAATTGTAGACATTATCATTCTATTATTTTATTTTATCACAATTTTAGTTTTGGTAATTACTAATATGTTAAACTAATTTCAATACTTCTGTGATCTGTTATGTTAATTTATATTCTTGGTTCACAATGCCTCTAATAAAGATTATTACTCCTTCTTAAACATTTAACAAAGGTATTTAAAGATGCAGAAGACATTAACTTGTAGTTAGATATATATATCATATATCATCATCATCATCATCATATATTAAAAACAGAACGGTCCCCGGTGAAT
>VCJB01001575.1:12513-23071 GCA_024140155.1 Backusella parvicylindrica | reverse complement strand
TTTTTTTTTTTGGAAAAAAAAAAAAAAAAGTCAAAAAATCCGGTACAAAAAAATATAACATGTGAAAGCACATTAAAACTCACCGAATCACTTTGACATGGTCCAAAATTTTGTTAAAGTTTGATTTGCGACCTGCTAAGTCTCTCCAGGCAGCTCCCATACAAAATCTAAAGAAAAAAAAAGGAAAATTTAAATGAGCGAGTCTAACCTTATTTTTCCATTATCTTTATTCCAGAGGATTTACTTACCTTGTACTACCAGCATCCTTTGCGCGTTGGGCAGCATAGAGAATCTCATCGGAATCAAGGATCTTTTGAGCCTTGACATCAGTCTTGTATCGAGATGATTGGGGGCAGTATTTACAGTCTTCAGTACAACCACCGGTTTTGATAGATAACAAAGTACATTGCTGGACTTCTCTAGCGTTGAAATTCTCACGGTGCACCTTGGCCTACATAATCCCATAAAATTTTAATTTTAATAAAAAAACAGACTAAAAGTTTTTAATAAACTTACGCCATGGTATAATAACTCCATAAGAGGAGAATCATAGATGGATTGAATCTCTTCTCTGGTCCAGTCGTTTCTCATAGGACCACTAGCATGAAGAGCAGCAGCTGATAAAGCTTCAGGTGTAGTCTTTTGGGTGACAGCAGCAAGTCTTGAAGGAAGAGCAGTGCTAAAATGTCTACGAGTGGCAGAGAGTGGTCTTGCTGCTAATTTGAATGAAAACATTTTTTTATCTTTTGCGATAAAAGAGTAGGGGGAGAGAGAGAGATATGGAAAAAGAAGATGGAAAAAAAGAAACGCGTTATTTAAATAATTAAATAAAAAAAAATATTTGGGGGGAGAAGAGAAGGAAAGATCGGAGAAAGATAACAAGATTTTACTTCAGAGGTCACAAATGTGAAAAAAAAAAACATCTTATTCATGCCCTGAAAGAATTTCGGTCATTTAAAGGTGAGTCAGCTTCACTCTTTCAAAAATGAAACCTTTTTTTTTTCTTTCCTCTTTAGACCTTTTTTTTTGTTTTTTTTCCCTGAAGCGTAACTTTTTTTTCTTCTCCTTTTTTTATTGTTTGTATAGCAAAAAAAAGTATATCAAATGCCTTCACCTTTTTTACCAACGCGTTCGTTTCAAGCCTATCAAATTTTCGCTGCAAACACCAATGTAGGAAAGACCATTTTTGCTACTGGTCTTTGTAGAGCTGCAGCCATCGTTGCAAAGGAGAAAAAGCGTGATGTCGTCTATTTGAAACCTGTTCAAACAGGTTATCCTGTTGACAGTGATGAAAGGTTTGTTTTTTTTGTATTTATTTTTTTTTTCTCGAAAAAGAATGACAGTGACATATATGATGAAAATAAGGTGAATTAATGCATGTGCATCTATTGCTTGCGAATTTTTTTTATGGGAATGTTCAGACATGTTAGAAATTATAATAAGGAATCATTGATATCCAAGACACTTTACACTTATCCAGATCCTGTTAGTCCTCATATCGCCACTACCAATGTAAGGAACAATAGGAAATGGTGGAAATTAAAAATGAACCAAAATTGAACTTTTTTTTTTAAGCCTCCGAAAGATGAATTGGTGCTGGCCCGAGTCAAAGAACAAATGTTGGAGTATGTACGACAACAGAAAAAAAATGGCAGCTACTTTTTCCTGGAAACCGCTGGTGGAATTCACAGTCCTGTGATGTCAGGTATTGCTTAATCATCTTTTATTCATTGTTTATAGTCGCGTACTTTTTTTTTTTTTTCCATTTCAAAAAAATACTTTTTTTTGGGGGAAAGACAGAGTGAGAGAGAGAAATTGGAAAAAAAAATTAACACTCCCTTCTCCTAGGTACACCCCAAGTGGATTTCTATAGACCGCTTAGATTACCCACACTATTAGTTGGAGATGGAAATTTAGGTGGTATTTCAACAACGCTGACATCATATGAATCTCTTTACATGAGAGGTTATGATATACCCTCTATTTTACTTTTCAATCATCCTACTTATAAAAACCATGTACTTATAAAGGAGCGAGTTCAACATAACGGCGTACAGGTGACAGCAGTGCCTCCTCCACCCGAGTTTATCAAGGATCCCGTCTTGGAACAAGCTTCAATGGAAAAGTACTATGCCCAGTTGGATGAGTACTTGGTGCCTGTGATGCATGAGCTAGATATCAAACACCAGGAGCGATTTGATCGACTTGAAACAATGGCACAAAAATCACGAGACACTTTTTGGTGGCCTTTTACTCAGCATGGCCTTGTAGATGATGTTACTGTCATTGACTCGGCCCACCAAGATTACTTTACTACATATAGACAAGAAGATACCGAAATTAAACCCCAAGAGATGTTTGATAGTTGTGCTTCATGGTGGACACAGGGCCTTGGCCATGCCAATCCTGACCTGACGCTCTCTGCTGCTCATGCCGCTGGCCGCTATGGTCATGTCATCTTCCCAGAGTCCACCAATGAGCCTGCTCTTTCTTTAGCTGAAAAAGTATTGGAAGGAGATAACTGGGCATCCCGTGTGTATTTTTCGGATAATGGTTCCAGCGCCATGGAAATCGCATTAAAAATGGCCATGAGTGCCACAGCCAAGCGTTATGATTTTAGCATCAAGGCACCGGTGGAAGTGCTCGGTATTGATGGAAGTTATCATGGCGATACCATCGGTACCATGGATGCTTGCTCCCCTAATGTCTATAACGAACAGGTTCAATGGTACGAACCCAAGGGCCATTGGCTTCAACCTCCATCCGTTCATGTTAGCCAAGGTCGTGCTTACGTACGTGTACCACCTGAGATTGCACAGTATCACCCAGATAAAACCACAAATAAAGTTTACTATGACTCCATCAACAGTATTTACTCTATAGACAAATCAGTCGACCGTGACAGTGTATTGAGTAAGGTATATGGCGACTACATTCGCAACGAGCTCAAGTCTCTCAAGGAGCAAAAACGCCGCATTGGTGCTTTGTTGATGGAACCTATTCTGATGGGTGCTGGTGGTATGATCTTTGTGGATCCTCTTTTCCAGCGTACTTTGATTGATATCGTGAGAAACGAAGGTGCTGAGTTGTTGTATGGTGTTGAGGACAAGGCACAAAAGAAAGACCAAACATGGAAAGGTTTGCCTGTTGTGTTCGATGAAGTGTTCACTGGTTGGTATAGATTAGGTCGTAGATCAGCATCTGAATTTTTGGGGGTGGTAAAGTGAAAGTTACACAAAATAGAGTTATCTTATCTTAATGAAAAAACCCCAACAAAAGAAATTAATCTCATCTTTATCATTTTTTTTAGAATCCAGATATTACTGCTTATGCAAAGATCTTGACAGGTGGCCTTATACCTTTGGCTCTCACTGTCACCAATGAGTCGATTTATGATGTCTTTGTTTCAAAGAATAAACCTGATTGTCTGCTACACGGACATTCATACACAGCTCACCCAATGGGTTGTGCAGTTGCCAAAACATCTATTGAGAAATTAGACGAGATCGCTGAAAAGCCCGATGGTGCATGGTCCCCCTTCAAGAAAAACTGGAAAGAGAACGGAATATGGTCCATGTGGTCCCCAGAGATGGTAAATAAGTTTTCACATTTGAAGAATGTAGAAAGCGTCATGTCAATGGGTTCCGTTTTGGCGGTAGAGTTGAAGGATGATCAAAATTCCGGCTATAGCTCATCAGTCTCAAAGTCTGTTATCAAGACCTTGCGACATGGTACTTTCAAGAATGGTATTGACGGTCAATCTGAGACTGGGGTTAATCTTTTTGCTCGTCCCTTGGGTAATGTCATCTACCTTATGACGTCTCAAATCACAACGCCAGAGCGTGTACGTCAGTGCGAGGAAGCACTTTGGGAGACTTTATCAAAATAACTTTAGTACCACTAACGTGTAGGAGTCTATATACAGGAAAAACTGTTTAACAATAGTAATAATAATAATAAAAAGAAACATATCATATATAAAAAAATTAAAAAAAAAAATGTTAATTTATTTAAATCGAGTTTTCTTCATCTTCCTTTTGAACTCTTTGAATACTTGTGCAAGATGGCAATGATACATGTTGAATTTGGTTTGAAGAATAAGTTCCACTAATCTGGTATCTCACCCTACATTGATAAAGCACGTGAGCGAACCCAATCTAACCAAATTGAAAACGATTTTAAAAAAAGGATCAGATTAAAAAAAAATCATCATCTTGACTCAAATTGTTTTTGTCAAAATACATTAACCACAAGATCAAGAATAGTGATAACAACAGCCCATATAACGGATTCTTCCCAAACTTTGTGACATGGATAAGGCGGTGCTAAGTTTTCTATTATACAATCCGGATCTTCGCTACATTTTTTATCCAATGCAACTTCTTCTTCTCTCTGACAACCCATAATAAAGTCCTCTCTTCCAAGAGATAATAATGTTAAATTTGTACAGGCATTAAAGAAGGTAAATAGAGTTAGAATATAAAATAACCACCAACATATATTTAAATATCTGATTCGAGACTAAATTGATGAAATGAATATTAGATATAATTTCTTTTGAATTTTATGGAACAAAATTATAAATTGGGATGGCATTAAACAAAACCTTATAAACACTCCATGTTGAAACCAAACTCACTGATACCAGACATATACTTAGTATGCAAGATGTGTAGATGATCGGAAGTAATGTATCATCCATTGTTTCTACCAAAATAAAAAGCTGAGTATGACCTGTAATTAGACATTTCAGTTTAATTTTGCTGTGTGTTACCCACTTGGCTGATTGTTATCGATAGCATCCCAAATTTGCCATAGTGCTCTTATCTAATATGATTTTTCAATGATAAATTGTGTGTCATAAATAAACAAGAGGTGTCCCCCCTTTTTTTTTTCTTTTTCCTGTACCACTAATATTCCCGTTAACATCGATGCCATTCGATCCGAGCGAATCATAAACTTGAAACAAAACAATGGCTTCCGTTGCTGTACATCTTCCATCATTCTGATTTATTAAAATAACCTGTCTATGGAGGTTTTTTTTAAGCAAAATAACTAAAAAGAATAACTCAAAGAAAACAAAAAGAAGTAACTACTTATGAGACTAAACTCTTGGAAAAATAAATGATTAATGACTTTTTTTAGTTTTGAAGAATGTCACAAGTACATTCCAACCAGGCTGTATAAAAGCAGTATCAAAGTTTTTGGATGATTGGGAATAGTGGCATTGACAAATACTTTTAGCCAGCGTTTTGTTATCTTTCAAAAAAAAGAAAACACCGAAAAATCGAGAAGATCGTTATCTTTAATTTTTTTTTCTTCTTTTTTTTTTACAGAAGGCAAATATCAAATCATACATGAGTTTTATTATATTTAGAAATACTAGTTGATATTCTCGCTGCTTGGTTGGTTGAATAACGCTTCTATTTATAGTGTTTCATAATAGCTAAAACTCGAATTTCATTCCTGGGTGTGTTTTCTTTTCTTTTTTTTTGAGATAAAAATACACTGTTACGTGATCATGATTTTTCATAAATGTAAAACCTTTAAAATCACTCTAAAATCAAATCATAGTTAGTTATATTATTCTAAAGACCACTAATACCACCTTTACATAAAAGTATTAATATATATATACATTGTCATTTTCTTGGTTCACAAAGCTTCTGTGGGATAGATACTGAAAGGAAGATTCCATGTACCTCTTCGCTTGATAGTAACTTCATCTGTTTTATGTCTTCCACCGGCCGCTTGGTTGATATTTTTTTTTCATCAATATAATGGTCATCATATTCACTTTTAAGGATAAAAATTAGCCTATACTAGTATAAAGCATATAATGAAAGCAACCTTTTTTATTATTATTGGTTTATTTTCTCTTCTCTATGTAGCAATAACAATAATATAATGAAGTCATTCTTTTTGAAACCGAAGGATTTTGCCTTTAAAATCGAAATGACATATTTCCCTCCGTCAACAAAGGCTTTAGAATCATTTCTAAGATAAGAAGAGATACCTTACAGGTTGTAAGTTAAATCTTTTGGAATGGTTTTGTAATAATACTTAATTTAAATCAAGAAGTGCTTTATCAGCGATTCAGTTCCTGGGGTGTCTTTAGAAAAACTTTGGTATTTTCTGGTAGAAAATAGTTTTCTTGTGTTCTAAAAATCTACCAGGAAAAGTTTTTCCTATAATTGGTATCGTTCATTAAGTATCCAAGCGATCCAAGAGGACGATGGACGATATGTAAATGGCCAATAGCCATCAATATGATAAAATTTAACTTTTTGAAAGAAAGGGAATACAAAACGTCAACTTTCAACTCAGCTAAAAAAAAAAAAGAAAATTCTGCGTCATCGGGTAGTCACAGCAGTCTCTCTTTTTTTGTGCCTAGCAAAGTTTGTATAGTTTGACTTTGCCCGGAATTAAACAACAAAGATATGCGCAAGTCAGCGACTCATCTCAAAGATGTGTCGAGACTACTCAATGTTGAACTGGGGAACAGTTCCCGGAACAGGTGGAATTCTCATGTTCAAGTTCTGCTTAATGCCTTCTCTCAGCCTCGGAAGCCTACTCATAGACGATCTGTCATGACCAGGTCCATGTCAACCGTTGTTCTTTGCGAAGCACCCAAACGTCAAACACCCCATAACCTTCACGGATCTCTCAGTGTGTTTAACCTTTCAGATCGATTAGAGATCTCCGATCTAGACCATACCATTCGCACTCGCCAGGCCGATAAGTCCTGGGCTTTATTTTCTACGCTTGCAACTAGAGACGAAGAACTCATACCCCTTTCCATTTGTTATTCGCTCTACGCTCTGTTAAACTTTGCAAAAAAGTTGGGAGGTTCAGGAAAGAGTTCACAAAATAGACAGCACCAACTCGATCAATTGTTAAATTACGTTCACCATAATCACAACCAACATGAATCACCAAAAGACTTTCTAGCCTGCGTACAGGAAATCCCACTCCCTGCTTATAAAAAACTAAAAAGAGAAATTCGATTTGGTTGTAGACAATCAGCTTGGAAAGTATTTTTTCAAATGCACAAACGAGATCCAGAGTCGGCATCCAAATTGACAAGGAACACCTGCTTGGACTTGATGTTGTTATTGATGGATGATAAAAGCATAAACGAAAATCAGCTAAAAAAGAGATTGGAAATAGTGGCCTTGTATGGTGCGGGTAAAAAGACGGTAGACAGCGGCGGAAGGTTATGTTTTTTATCAGCGGCAGACATGTTACGAATGGCACAAATTTGTTACGCTTACAAAAAGGATCAGTCGCCCAACCAGTTAATAATAGATTATATCACTGGTTTAAAAAAGAAAAAGTTAAAGTTTAGAGGAGATTCACTGGATGAATTGATATGGAGGATGCTTTCGAATGATGATTTGGCCAAAGCGAGACACGTAGTGGACACAGTTAAAAACGTGGAAGGTGTAGAAGTGAATGAATTGGTTTATGTTAATATGATGAATGCGTATCGGAGGCAAAGGCGTTATCACGATGCACTTTTAATGTTCGAACAGCTTTTAGAGTCGAAGCAGACACCTACAATACGAGCTTTTACTGCAGCTTTACAAATATTTGCGGATCAGGGAATAACCTCTTCTCCAGAGCGAGCGAATTACATATTTGAATCTATGATTAGATGGGGTGTAAAGCCAGACGTGACAGCATATACAGAAATGATAAGAGTCTATGAAGGAAACCTAAAAATGTGTCATCAGTTTTACAGCAAAATGCAGCAGCACAACATTAAACCCAATGTATATACCTATAACGCATTGATCGAATCTGCTTCCAAAAAGCGAGATGTAAAATCAGCTCTTCGTTGGTTTCAAGCAATGGTGGAAGAAAATGTACAGCCGAATCATATAGTGTTATCCAATGTACTTAAATGTATAGCAGCACAATCTAAAAAGTATCCAAATGTGCCCGAGGCAGTCCTCCAGATAGTTAGTCAGGCATCCATGGCAGGTATCAAGGCTGATGCAGCACTATATACCATCCTGTTGAAGATGCAGGCGGAAACGATTGGGATTGAAGGGGCGCTTGATATACATCGTGATATGATCTCTAATTCTGTAGAACCTAATGCTTACACTTATACAATTTTAATCCATACGTGTGGCAATAATAAAATACCAGATACTGCACAACAGATATTCAATCTTATGCGGCAATCAAAACGACACTCACCTAATACCGTAACATACACTGCATTGATGAATGTGTGGCAGAAGGCTCAACGAAAGGACAAAGTCGACCAACTTTCACTAGAGTTTTTGAAAGCTTGTAAATCAGATAAAACTGGCAGGTTTTGGATAGATAGAAGGATACGTGATTTTATACATCCAAAGCCATGCATTTGTGACTCATACATTTAATAAAATAAATAATATATATAGAACAAAAAAATAAGGATATATAAAAATGGGGTCTATTATTATAAATAATTCGAGTCTATTCGATACATATATTGAATGGTAAAATAGCTTGTTTTTTTTTTTTGTTTAAAGAAGCTTTAAAATGCGGATAATATTGAAGCTGATTAACTAATGGTTGTTGTGAATTTTCGTGTTATAAAAAGAAAAAAAACTTTATTACGTAAACGTACACAAAGGGAAAAAGAGAGTTAAAACAAATGTTATAAAACTATTGAATTTTTATATCTTTAATAAAACGGGTGGTCTACATTGACCCAGCAGGTGGATACAAAGGGTCCGTTTGAGCAGCCCCGTTGCAGCGGAGGCCGGAAGTTAATAGGCCTAGTACTCCAGCATGAGGGGCTGACACTTTTGAAAACATTAAATTAAGTCTTTGTTTACTTTTTAATGCCCATTATTTTTTATTTTGACAGTGTGTGATGACTTTTACACTTTTAAAAGAGAACAGATAAAGTAGTATTAGTTTGCTTAGTAACAACGTAAAGGAAGCCAGCTTTTACGCACTTTGCAGTTTACTGTCAAGCAATTACTTGTGGATTTCACTTGGTTTTATGCGTTCCTGTTCATTGTGTTTCTTTTTTGGCAAAATCATGAGGCCCTTTTTTTTGTTATTTAAAGATAAAAAAAAAATGATGTAGCTCTTCGCCAAGATAATAGAAAGCCAATATAAATATGTACTTCATTATAAAACTAAAAGAAAGTAATGTTGACTTTTATCTTTTTACTGATATCATCTCCATGGACACACATTAAGGTTTTGTTCCTGAAATGGAAATAGATGCATTTTCATTGACTAGGAGATTGGTCTATTTTATTCTGAAATAAAAACATAGTTACAATATTTCATCTGATAAATAACAAAGTAATAACATTAATTAATGTTGACTACTATTCATACATATCATTATCCTAATTTACATCTAAAAAATCATAACGTTTTTTTTTTTCTTTTTAAAAAAAAAGAAAGCTGCTGGTACATTAATACACTACACCTATAGTATCTTTGGAAAGCACAGTAAATCAATAAAAAAAGAAAATAAATTAAAGAAAGCAAATATAATATTTGTCAAAGCTACCATTTTAATTCAACAAATCCTCGATATTGAAAGTATATATTTTTACCATTTCGTTCTGACATCATTGTTATTTGTTTTTATAAAAGAACCATTGATCAGCAGTATTTTTTTTTCTTTGAATTCATAATAAAATACATTTCAAAGTCTTCGAAAAAAAAAAATATTAGACTTTTATTAAACTAAGCCAAATTACAATTTGGACTTATAAATGTCAACACCCCAGAAAGAACTAGGATCAAGAAGACGCTGTGCATTGAGTGTCTTTGTTAATGCGTTCATATCCTCAAACTCTTTTGGAGTAAGTTTAATAACATGGAAGTTGGAGATGATACGAGAAGGAGTAACAGACTTTGGAATGACTGAACATCCGCGTTCCAAACCCCACCCAATAAGGACTTGAGCTGGTGAAACATTGTGGTTCTTTGCAATCTCAAGCTATATTATATAACAGATACTATTAGCATATTTTAAAAATACTAGCAAAATGTTAAAGTTTAATATACCACAACTGGTTCCTGCATCAAAGGAGAATTGGTACTTCCTAAGGGAGAATAAGCAGTAACTGGGGAAAAACAAATAATATGAATTGCATTGACCCTTGTTCGTTTTTTAATATTTCTTACCATGGACATTATTTTTAGCGCAGTAATCCAATAACTCGGGTTGGGCCAAATAAGGATGTAATTCAACCTAGAAAAAGTATAGAACATAAACGTAAATGGATGCTGGGTGATCATTTTGTACATTTATTTGTATGTTACCTGATTGACAGCTGGAACTACTTTACAGCTCTTTAAAAGGCGCTCGAGGTTAGGGATATTGAAGTTGCTAACCCCAATGGCACGTGTCTTTCCCGTTTCTAATAATTTTTCCATAGCCTTCATAGTTTTGTATGGTGAGATTTTTCTTTCCTATTTAGGTAATTGAGCTTTGTCATTCTAAACTTACAGCATAAGTATCAACAAAGTCTACACTGTCTAAAGCTGTCTTTCCGTTAGCATCTCTAGGTACTGTTTTCTTTGAAGG
>VCJB01001555.1:8896-24691 GCA_024140155.1 Backusella parvicylindrica | reverse complement strand
CCTTTTTTTTTTTTTTACTTGTTACATTCATCAAAAATCTTAAAATCAAAAGATGTAAGATACCAATAAATAATCAAAATCCATTAAACTTGATTTCATATCATGCGTGAAAGGATGAACATGGATCTTTTGTTGTAAATGTAGTCTATTTGCTATTTTTTTTTTAAAAAAAAAACTAAACATACGATATTCCTTTATTCCGGAACGATTTCTGCTCATCATATATTGATTATCTGAACGGATACATAAAGAAGTGAGAATGGTTACTTGATTGAATTTGGCTTTGTGTATTTGGTTTTTCGTTTATTTTTGATAAACCAGCTATTAGCTATCTAAAATGTGGGGGAGAAAAGGAGAAATTTTTTTCCCAGGGAACAAGTTTTCAACCCTTCCGTGTAACATCACTGATCAAACATAAACATAATAGAACAGAGAACCCATATATTCCAAGCACTCATATTTGTAATAAGTGAATAAAAAATTATATATGCTTGGATCCTTGTTTTATATATTTTAAATATTTGTTTAGCTAGTATCTTTAATAAGTATTGCAAACCATTAAATCAAATAATCTTATTACACGAGAAATATTTACTCCGAAAAAGTCAATAAATAAGAGGTAGTTAACATCTTAAAGCAAAAGATAAGACCTATCTTTATTTCTCAGTAGATTGAATTTCTTAAAGGTAGAATCTAGGTGCTATTTCTCTTTTTTTATTATTATTATTACAAAAGTGTGTTTCTCCTTTAAGCTATTTAAGGTCAAATCCAGAAAAAGGATATACCTGTAGCAATTGATGTATTTTGCTAGCAAAAGAAAAAGAAAAGAAAAGCCATTGGTTTGAACCTCTATCTGACCATTAGATTATAGTTTAATCCAACAAAAATGGTATTCTTTAACTTAATATGTTTCTCTTAAATTGTTTCCTCTGCTTTAAAGTTTACCAAATAAACTAAATCACCCATTGTATTTATATTTTCTGATAAGCCACTGGATTCGTTGGATTATTGTAGCACTTTAAGCAAGTCATGGGTTCATCTAAAAAAATACCCATTTAATTGAAGTGAGTTCCTATTAGAGATGTAATTATAAATAAGCTCAATAAGAGTACGTATGACGTCAGCAAGCAAGTATTCTGAATAAGAGATGTAGAACATACGATGATACCAAAACTTAAAAAAAATCATATGTTGGCTTGATTTCCTATATGTTTATCGTCATTAACAGGATTGAAATGCTTTATAACGTGGTAGATTTTAATATCAAGTGTAAATGAGGGGACTACTTAAAACTCAATAAGGTTTTTGAAAAAAAAAATCCCTTTGTATAAACCGTTTACCTCAACATACAAAACTTTGGTATTAAGAACATGATAAAGTTATATAATATGGGAAAAAGGATCTTTTCCCTTATATAAATAAATATATATATATTTTTTTATACAAATTAAATTATTTTTACATATTATTATCAATGGAATTTAAAGAAGTCATTGATTATTTACATTTGAAGAATATCAATTAGAATCAGAATTTTTATCCTCCGAGAAGCTTCCGCCAAAAATCGATTCAGATGGATATGCCATTTCATTATCACCATCGGGTGAAAAAACCTTAT
The DNA here is from genome assembly GCA_024140155.1 of Backusella parvicylindrica. Classification (NCBI taxonomy): domain Eukaryota; kingdom Fungi; phylum Mucoromycota; class Mucoromycetes; order Mucorales; family Backusellaceae; genus Backusella; species Backusella parvicylindrica. The sequence continues at coordinate 23,073 of VCJB01001555.1, read as the reverse complement.
TATCATTTTCGCTTTCTTCTTCTTTTTCTACTTCCTGACTCTGTTCGAAACGAATACTGTCCTCATCAGGTGAAGCATCTGAATCATCAAATTGAATGAGAGAACTATTTTGCATATTGTTGTTCGTCGATGCGGCAGCAATAGGATCACTTGCCATATGGATAAGATAGGCATCTTCAAAGGAAACTGATGAATTCTGATCCATAATTGATCGAGGTGTGGTTGGTGATACTGCATTTGCACTTGACGAAAGCCATTTTAAATTTGCTGGACTATTGCCGATAGAGTTTGATGGTGAAAACGATGTCTGCATTGCATTGGATAAATTATCTAGAAAATAATAAATAAGAGTTTAATCAAAAGTCCCAGCCATCCCCCTTCTGTATCTATATGTAATAATTACCTTCCAGTTCAGCCAATGCATCATCCATATTCTCTTCAGCATTATCATCAGCAATGCGAGTAGATGTCTTTTTTACACGATCAATACGACTTGATATAGGTTCAGGCATACCCTTGAGCATGACCAAAGTTTCGGTTTGAGGAATCAATCCTGACTTTAATATATGTTCCAAATTGTTATCTTTGAATGTTTGGAAGCTAAACTGGTGCTGTGTCCACAGTGCAGGTTCATCGGGAACGTACGTCGTGATTTCAGCATTAGAAAGCCAAATCTTGGCACTCTGTTTACTAGGTTTCGCTTTGTTATCTTTTTTCTTTTTCTGAGGTGAAGCAGGTGGTGTATCTAAAGACATGCTGACCTGTTCCCAATCTGAAGTACGGGCTACTCGCCACTCTGCAATATCCTCTTCTTTCACTGATAAATCTACCTTTTCTATGATTCGACCATTATCTCTCTTTTTTAATACCACCTTGACAACCCAGCATCTGTGGAGTGTCAAAATACCATCAGGATGGAATGAGTATATATCTTGGTAACCAAATTCATCATTCACCATCTTGGTGGAGTCATCGTATTCTTCGTCAAAACCAAACATCAATGTATCATTTGACTTTTCATTATTCCACTTTGGAGATGAGGTACGATTTTGATTTGGCAAGTACGAAGGGATTTGACTCATACTAGAACCGAATGAGGAAAGCATCGATCCTATGTTTGTTGCTTGTTGTTTTATGTTATCGAATGATGCAGATGAAGTCGACACGGTTTTTTTGGGGGTAGGTAACCCAACAGAACCCGCCTTATTAAAGTTGGGCGTATTGACTAAAAATGGAGACTTTGGGGCGGACACAAACATTGATGTAATCTTCGCATGTGGTTCCCCATGTTGAAAATGGTTATTTTGCGTGGAGATAGACGAGGGATAATGTGGAGGAGCTGGACCATAGTATCCGTGAGCTGTATACGGAGAATTTCCAGTTTTCATCAGATCATCATAGGAGGACGCTGCATTGTTTTCTGAAGGCATTTTTCTACGCTGCTTAATTCTGATGACAGAGTTTAATGAAATAGCTTTTGTATGGTGATGAGACTTGTTATACAAGGGATGAAAAATTGGATTGTTTACTTTGCCGTGCACGTGGCCGGCGATTTCAGGTTTACCACCGTATGGGTTAATGGCATAAACATGCGTGGTTCCTCTTGCTGTGCTGACTGCACACCAGGTTGAATCAACAGAAAACTGGCAATCTTCGACTTGAGCATCTGTAAATCCCCGAGATAGGCTATATAAATGAGAGACATTTCCTTGGCCAGAATTGGTAAGGATTGAAAACACGTGGAAGGTGTGTCCTTGTCTAGATGCAGATATAAGGAGCGTACCTGCTTGATTAAATGCTAGACAAGATAACGGATGGGTATGTGGTCTAAAGTGAGCAACGATTGACGTAGAGAGATTACGATTAGGTGGCGTGGGTAATTTCAATAGGTCACGAACCATGATCATTCCTGATGGCATTAATTTTTTACTACTACCACTGCTACCACCAACACTATTCACACCATTGTTAAAAGTTTCAGGTTGTCTTGGTGAAGCACTATTTCGTCTATTAGTTGGACTAGTGGCATACATTTTTTCATTCTGCCCATTGTTGAAATAATTGGATAAAGTGGAATAGCCTAGTTCACTCAATGACTTTACACCACTCACTACTTCTTTGGCAATATCCTTTGCAGCTCCCTTTACATCTTTGTCGCCTTGAAGGACACCAAAACCTAAACCTTTGTTTGTGAGTGAAGACATGACTGGATCGGAATTAAGTACAGGGGTATTAGTGGCGTAAGCGATAAATCGAGCGCCCAAGGTAAATATTGGACCATTCTCATGATAAACGTCAGTCAGCGTGCTGTTTGGTTTAAAATCAACAGCTGATATTATATGAAGTGAAGATCGATTATGAGATAAACAACCCTAAAAAGATTATTAAATGAAATATGCATAAAAGTGTATATACATAATAATGATGATAACATTAGTGAATACATGATGCATAAGACACAAATATGTGTGTATGTAATAAACATATAATAATAATTAATTAATACTACGTACCAGTACAATGACCTTGTGGTTACTCCGAATACATGTGACTACAGTATCATCTTCATCATCGAAATCACTTATCTCCTTTATTATTTCTTGAGTCTGAAGTGAATAAAATCTAATTATCGATGCCTTGGATACTTCTTGGTGTACATCACTGTTTTCATTTGGTTCCCCTCGTTCCTTTTCAGACCTACAATGACGAATTTATAGAAATGAGTCAGTATATATATTACTCTCACAACTAACTACTACTAATACTATTACTTACACTATAACTAATAATGGACCTGGGTATTCCTCTTCATCTGTCTTTGATAAGCAATGGATATACGTAACCGATCCAAAGCGTTCCTTATCTCTGACTGAGCATAATTCATGAACATTATCTGGATCCGTTACATCCCAAATTTGAAAACCATCATTATAACCCATCAATAAACAATTCCTATCAACTGATATTATATATATGTAATACTAAAACGATAAGAAGGTTGTTTCTTTTTTCATTGCTTACCTCTTATCATTACGTGAGTGAATTGTATCGAAAGCAGAGAAAAGCACGTTATCTGCTTTGTCCTCTTCATTCTCCTGTTCACTTTCTTCGACAGGCAATGGTGGAGGTGGAGGAGGGGCGTAGTAGGTATCCATAGGCGATGCCATGTTTTGTTTTCTCTTCGATAAATTCGACGTAACGTAGGAAGAAAGTCGTGATATTCCTGAAGAGATAGATTCAAGCGACGTTGGGTCTCTTTTTATAAATGAATATATTTAAATATATATATATTGGTACTATATAACTTATGCATATATATAAAAAAATACTTTAAAAACTTTGGCTCGGCTCGGACTCCATTGTAAGTTGATTCCATGATGTTGAATTGAGAAAGAAAGTCAAGATGAAAGAGATGAAGAAATATAAATAAGCAAACGGCAAATTACTTTAAAAGAGAATGGGGAAAAAACAGAGATGAAACGAATATACAGAAATGAGCGATAAGAGGCAATAAGAGAGAATAAGCAAAAGTGTTAAAATAGAACAAATATAAAATTAATAATAAATTGGGGGAAAAGAAATGGAAAGAGAGAGAAAAAGACAAGGTTTTGCATAAATCCATTTTGCACAATTGTATTATACACCACAAAAGGTAGCTAGCTCGCTCAGAAATAGGTTCGAGTCACATGCGCTCGGGTCACATTGCAGTAGTAGTAAAATCATTGGCGAAAATATTTTCCCCTCCAAGAGAAATTACCGGAAAAACATTTTAATGTGCGGTCTGTAAATGACCAATGGATGATATTCTTGACTTGTGAGTAAACATTGATACTACGCTCTAATTTGTTCCTTTTAAATGCCTTCACGTTTTTCTTTTTCTTTTTTTTTTGCTTTTTATTTATCTCTCTCTCACTCTTAAATTTAAGCTTTCCTTTTCATATACCTGCAATGCCAGACTCGACTAGTAACAAGACAAAAGAAACTGCCGTTGGTTTTGTGATTGGTGGTCTTGCAGCATGTGGTGCAGTTACATTCACTAATCCTTGGGAGGTAATGTTCATCAGGAACCTGATTTTTTGTTTCCTATCTATATCTATGTTTCTGTACTTGAAATTGAATTTTGATTTCGATGTACTTTTTCGGTATAATCGTTATCTTTAGGTAGTCAAGACAAGACTTCAATTACAAGGTGAGCTGGTCAAAGCGGGTACTTTGACCGAGGCTGCTCGCCCATATCATAACAGTTTCCAAGCATTAAAGGTTGTTTTTCAACATGAGGGCATGCGCGGTGCTCAGCGTGGCTTGGGCGTAGCTTATTTTTACCAAGTTTGTCTTAATGGCAGTCGTTTAGGTCTTTACGAGCCTGTACAAAAGACAGTTAACAAAACTTTGAACATTACTTCTGATAGTGGTAAACTTGTATCCGGTGTTTTCTCTGGTGCATTTGCTGGTGTTGTAGGTGCAGTTCTTGGTTCTCCACTTTACCTTATAAAGACTCGTAGACAGTCGTTTTCTCCTGTGTTTAAGCAGATTGGTTATCAACATGAAATGGGCTCATCATTTAATGCATTATTACAGATTTACCACAATGAAGGTGTTAAGGGTTTATATAGAGGTGCAGATGCTGCAATGATGAGAGCAGGTGTTGGATCGGCAGTTCAAATGCCAACATACATGATAGGAAAAGAAATTCTGATGAACAAACTGGGCATGCCTGATGCATTTAGTACACATTTTGCTACTTCCATGTTCACTGGTGTTTTGGTATGTTTGGCTATGAATCCATTCGATGTTATTTCTACCCGTATGTATAATCAAGGCGTGGATGCTTCGGGTAAAGGTTTGCTTTATAGAGGACCTGGAGATTGCTTTGTTAAGATTGTCAAGATTGAAGGCGTTCGTGGTCTTTATAAGGGATTCCTCGCTCATTATCTTCGTATTGGGTAAGTAATTGGATATAAGAAAAATAGGGGAGTTTGTGCGTGTGCGTGTATGGATATGTGTCTGTGTGTAAGGAAGTGATAAACATGACTAATGACATTTATTATTTTTTGTGATCTCTTATCATTATAGACCACATACCATGCTTATGTTTGTGTTTATGGAGCAGTTGAAAAAGATATACAATCAGCATTTAGCATAATTTTTCCTATTATATTTTTATTGTATCCGTTCTTATTATGTTATAGACCATTATTATTAATACATGTATTATAAAAAATAGACTTTAAAAAAATCTTGATTTAGAGTTACACATAAATGACTTAGTTTAACTCACCAATCAAATATCTTTAATTATTGCTCACCAAGATTTCGACTATTTGCTATGTCGGGGAAACAATTGCGCAATATCTGTACACTGTGAATGGATAATTTCCGTCGATGGCGTGCGTACAGACAATCCAAAAATGATATGTAATCTACATTTAGTATAAAAGAAAAAAAAAAAGAAACATACTTTCTTGTTCTTTACTCTTTTCTTTTTCAATTATCTTTTCATCATGTTCGCTTCAGTAGCACTTGTTGCTTCTCTTGTAAAAAGTAAAGCCTTTCCAACAAATGACCTTCAAAAGGCTCAATCTTTAGATATTTCTCCTGAGCTTGTCAGAGCCGTCACCGCTGACTTGAAGAAGGAACTTGATGCTGCATCTGACAGTGAAAGTACAACAACAATTGTAGATGAAGATAATACCATTCTCCTCGAATCCCAGGTCAAATCATCCATCGAATATCTTTTCGCCAACCCTCAGACTCGTCTTATCGATGCCAACCATGCTGTAGACTATGTGGCTTATGGTCTCTCAGATTTGGTCTTTGTCTATCCTGGCTCCGCATCTGGTTATTTGGGACAAGATCTTAACCAATGGAATGCCCGTAATGTTCAGGGTCAGCTTGTTAAGGTTGTAGAGATGGAGACTCGATCTGGTGCCCTCCAGGCTGTCCAAGGTGCTCTTGCTGCCGACAGCACCAAGACCATCTCTGTCCTTGCCTCTTCTCAGGCCTTGTTGTCTATGATTCCCAACTTGCATGCTTTGGCTGCTGATCGTCAGCCTGTTGTCTTCCATGTTGCTGCTCAGTCCATTGATCAAGATTTGGTTGCCTCTACCAACGTCGATGCTGTTCTTGCTGCTCGTAACACTGGTGCCATCTTGTTGTCCTCTTCTAACGCCCAGGAGGCTCATGATATTTCAATTGCTGCTCACTTGTTGGCTCGTGCTGTTGGTTTGCCTGTCATTCACTTCTTCAATGGTATTGCTGCCTCCAAGGAGATTCAGAACGTCAACTTGGCCAGTTACAGCCAGTTGGCTCAGTTGGCCTCTACCATTCAAGCTGCTAAGCTTAACTTTGGTGAAGCCTTTGCTACTGTCAAGTCTGTCTTGAGCCAATTTAACTACAAGCCTTTTGAATATACCGGTGCTCAAGCTCCCGAGACTGTCTTGGTTACCTTGAGCGCTTCAAAATCCTCCGCAGTTGAACAAGCTGTCACTCGTGCTGCCACATTCTTAAATGCCAGTGTTGGTCTCTTGAGTGTTCGTGCCTTCCGCCCTTGGTCTGAGACTGATTTCATTGCCGCTTTACCTTCCTCTACTCGTCGTGTTGTTGTTTTGGAAGAAGGTGCTGGTCTCTATGCTTTCAATGGTTCTCTCTACCTTGAGATTGCTGCTTCTATCCGTTTCGGTCCTCTTGCTCGTGAACAACGTCCTCGTCTTGTTAGCGCCCAAGCTGTTGAGTTCTCTCACATCCATGCCACACATATTCCTTCTCTCTTGAAGGAAGCTGAACATGAGACCTTCATCAACTTGGCTGCTGAGCCCTTCACTGTTGCTGTTTCTGATGAAACCCTTGCCTTGGAAAAGAGCGATGCTGCTTGGAACGCCATCTTCTGGGATGTTAATGAGAACGGTGTTGCTGGTACTCATGCTGCTCACTTGTCTGAAGGTCCTGTCACTGCCCGTGTTACCCGTGATGCTTACCATGTTGGAGGTACCGTCACTCATACCCGTATTACTCAAGGTCTCGGTAAGGCTCAATACATTGCTATTCAAGATGTCTCTATTTCCAAGGAATACAATACATTGTCTGATGCTGCCAAGAATGTTACCATCCTCCTTAACGGTGGTTGGAAGCATGGTGATGAGCTTGAAGGTGTCTTGTCTAACGAATTCAAATTTGGTATGACTGAAGTGTCTGCCCAATTATACACTTTGGATGGTAACCGTATTGCTCAAGAGGCTGGTTTGAACAAAAAGTCTGCTCACCTTGTTTGGGAAGCCGCTTTCTTGATCTTGGGTAAGAAACTTTCTGCTACTGAGACTGCTGCTCGTTTGGTAGGTCTCTACAAGGAAGTTCAGGTCGAAAAGCAATCTCTCAAGGCTCTTATTTCTGAAGTTGCTGATGTTGTTGCCAAGGAGTTGACTGCTGTTGAATTGCTTCCTCCTTGGACTATCTTGGAATTGAGTGATGATGTCTTGCCTACCTTGCCTGTTGATCGTCTTGTTGGTGAAGAAGAGGACTTGGATGAAGCTGCCACTACTGTCGGTGATGAAGAGGAAGGTGCTGGTGCTGAATCAGGTAAATGGCACAAGGCTGCCTGGCAATTGATGTTCAATGAAGCCTACCAAACCGAGAAGGCCGTTCGTCCTGATCTTCATGAGTCCAACTTCGTTATCAAGGTTTCTGAGAACAGACGTTTGACTCCTAACAACTATGATCGTAACGTCTTCCATCTTGAGTTTGATACCACTGGTTCTGGTCTCAAGTACGAATTGGGTGATGCTCTTGGTGTCCATGGTCACAACCACTATGGTGATGTTCAGGAATTCTTGAACTGGTATGGTTTGAATGGTAATGATGTTGTTTCTGTTAAGAATGGTGAAACTGGTACTCAAGAAGTTCGTACTGTCTTCCAATTGTTCTCTCAGACTTTGGATATCTTTGGTCGTCCTTCCAAGAAGTTCTATGAAGCTTTGGCTGAATTTGCTACTGAGCCCAAGGAACGTGAGCAACTCTTGTTCTTGATCTCTCCTGAAGGCAAGGAAGAATTTAAGCAGCGTGTTGATGATACTACTACTTATGAAGAACTCTTGCGTGAGTTCACCTCTGCCAAGCCTAGCGTTGAAGTTCTTGCCCAGATCATTACTCCCATCAAGCCTCGTCACTACTCCATTGCTTCTTCTCAAAAGATGTTCAACAACTCTGTTCACTTGCTTATTGTCGCTGTTGATTGGGAAAACAAGATTGGTAAGAAGCGTTATGGTCAATGTACTCGTTACCTCACCGACTTGAAGATTGGTCAAGATGTCACTGTCTCCATCAAGCCTTCCGTCATGAAGTTGCCTCCTCTTGACTCTCAACCTGTCATCATGGCTGGTCTTGGTACAGGTATGGCTCCTTTCCGTGCTTTCATCCAGGAACGTTACTTGGCTAAGCAGGCTGGTAAGAACGTTGGTCCCGTTGTCCTTTACTTTGGTTCTCGTCATCGCTCCATGGAATACCTTTATGGTGAAGAATTAGAAGCTTATCACGCTGATGGTGTCCTTTCTCATATGGGTTTGGCTTTCTCTCGTGATCAGAATGACAAGATCTATATTCAGCACAAGATGAAGGAAGATGCTCCAATGTTGGCCGACTACTTGTTGAACCAGAAGGGTCACTTCTACTTGTGTGGTCCTACTTGGCCCGTTCCTGATGTTAAGGATGCTGTTGTTTATGGTCTTAACAAGGTTGGTGGTCTCGATGTCACCAAGGCTTCTGCTTTGATTGAAGAATGGAAGGAGAAAGAGTCTTATATCCTTGAAGTTTATTAAATTGTATTTTACTCTCTTTAATTTAAAAAAATAAAATTATGACTTAGAATTATTGCTTTTATTAATGCATATATATATTGTTTATGTTGTCTTTTATGATTGTTTATAAATATAAGTTACTATCTTTGTAAGAGGAAAGGATGAAGTGTAAAATAAAATAAGGTCATTTATGTCCATTCACACGCAAGTTAATATTTTACTTGTATCCGTGTTTATAACAAAGGCATGACCTACTAATAGTAAGTCCCAATATATTTATATTCAAAGTTGATCCCATAACAGTTCTCTAAACTGGGACCAACTCTTCACTAGTGTCAGTGCGTCACTTGGTGTTTTTTTCTTTTTTTTTTCGCATTAACCATTTATATTCTAGTATACAATCCGGAACACCACGATTTTATGGATTTAACAGATGGTCTATCACATTTTTTGCTATTTAAAGTATGCTTGTACTTTTCTATTTTATTCATATGTCAACATAAATAGGTATAAACCTAAAAAAAAAATTAAAATTAAAAACATGCAATGACATTTGTCATAAGGCTATGTACTTGGCATAAATCAAGCCAAGCTTTTCTTTGCATTAAAGTTAAATTTTATTAAACGTAAAAAGAGGGTATTAATTTACGATACAAGATCGTTGGTTTGTTGTACAAGTGCTGGTGCCATGTAACCTCATAGTATTACAGGATTGGGGTCAAAAGTGCGATGAAAGGACATTGTTTTTGTTTATCAGAACAAGTATATATGTTAATGTTAAATATTCTAAAATAAAATCCTTTTCATTTTTTTTTTACAGGTCAGACATAGCTTACGATTTCTTAGTTAACAACTATAAGATTAGTAAATAAGAGGCGTAACACCAAAACTGGGATTTAGATGATCTGTTGGATAAAAAAACAACAAAACCTCAACAATAAATCCCCCAATCGACTTTTATTAATGGTAAACAACTCAAGTTCTATTTTTTTTTTTCAAGACAGATGACCTCAAAGTACACCTAACTGAACAGAGTGTTTTTTTTTAAAGACAAACAATAAGATCTCATTTTAATACAAAATATTGAGCGTTTGAACGTAGCAAAACTATGCCTTTTCATTTTGCCCCCAAAAAACACTTACGATAGTTTTTTTTTGTTCGCGAGAGAGAGAGGGAGAGAAATACGCTAATTCAAACTAAGACAAGTTTATAAAGCAAATGGAGTTTTTTGCATTTAAGCAAAAGAATTAAATCATTTCGATGTGACATGACATAAGTAAGATTAAATCATACGACCTTCAAGTTTATTCTTATTAAAAAAACAAAAAAAAAACAAATAACGTTTTCAAATGAAAGAAATGAAACATCCTTTTTACGTCATTAAGCCAAGCACAGACTGCACATGTTATTTGTATATAAGAGCCTAAAAAATATTTTCTTTTTTTTACATTTCTTTTCTTTTTTTATAAACTTTCTTTTTTAAAACAAAAATGACCAACTGGACAATTGCTGTAAGTGATGTTTCAGCATGAAATACATAAACACGTAACTTAAGAAAATAATAATAGATTCCATCTACACCTTCTCCAAACTACATTATTGTTAAAAACATTTCACTTGATTCTACTGAACATACAGGTGATTCATTTTATTGTGTACAATACACACATAATACATGATTATTTATACACTCTTTTATATAGTAAAGGAATTCTTCTTATTCTGTGGTCAGATCAAGGAATTTGAACTAAAGGTGTAAGTGGTTTACTATTGTTATTATAATCTATTACTAAATGATAATATTAGTGATGATGAGGATGAGAAGCACAAGACCGCTTTGATCCATTTCGAACGTGAATCTGCTGCAAAGACTGCTGCTCTTTTAAGCAATGGTAAGCTTTCTTCTTATTTTAAAGAGTTTAGATAGTAACAAATATATGTGTGTGCGTGTACATGTGTGTAGCTTTAATCGATGATAGTCATATCATTGCCACACCTTACTTTGATGTACCTTCTTCAACTGAACAAGACGAAAAGAGTAATGGTGAAACATCCGAGCATGAAACACAAGAGACAAAGCCCAAATCACGTATAGCTGCTGAGATCCTCGCAAGCGGTTATATGCTTCAGGACCATGTTGTTGCCAAAGGTTTGGAATATGATAACAAGTATAACCTCACTTCTCGTTTTACTGGCATCTTGAATACATTACAAAGCAATGGTAGGTTGTGTGTGCGTGTGTGATACACATAAGGGGGGGTGTAATATGAGATCATAATGTAACCGAGTATAAACAAATAGTAAAACAATTCGATGACAAATATCGTATTTGGGATAAGGTCGAGAACATTGATCAGAAATATAAGATTCAAGAAAAAGTACAAAATGCTGCCCAGACTGCTCAACATAAGGCACAGGCTGCTCTTCAGACACCGACCGGTCAGAAGGTGCAGGACTTTGCAAGTCAGACCTTACAACAAATTGCGGCTGTACACTATGAAGCAAAGAAAATCCAGGTAAAACACACATAATTTGAATGATATTTTGTTTATTTACTTTAACTTTAGGGTGAGAAAATAAATAACTCTGATCAACAACAACAACAACAAACGACTGAAGAGGCTCCTGCTAAATCAGCTACTTCCTAATCTTTTATTAAAAACAAATAATAATAAAAAACTGTTTTTTTATGTAATAAAATATTGATATGTGTGACCATACTTAAAGCCGGGAAAAAGTTCTCTTTTTCTTTTCTCTCTTTCTTTTATACAGTGTCTTTGTGTGTGTAACCAATTATGTCTGCACTGTTGCCGACAAGACAAAAGAGACTTGAGAAACCACAAGACGATATTATCCAATGGACATTATCAAACCATCACTGTAAAAAGCAAAAACATATTTCTGAGCTACCTCAACAAAATACTCAGGTTATAGACTATGAACTAATCTGCGCAGACCAGTTTATAAACTTGCTTGATTCCGTCATTCCTGTAAGAAAAGCAAAAGAGACAAAGAAAAGAAAAGGAAAAAAGCTCACCTTCTATAAATAAAGTCTAAAGATAAGCTAAACAAACTAGCACTCCAAATCATTGAAGCTCATGGGGATCTTTTATTTAACTCAAAACAATTTGTACAAATCATACTTGAACGACTACCGCTTGTCACATTTGAAGTCCTCGACCTTTATTATCGCTTAACAGTTAGCATAAACTCATTTGCACTTACACTAAAGACAATGCTAGCCCAAATCAGCGACATGGAAGAACTTACAACGGAATTGTTTGCATGTCAGAATAATGACATTATAAAAGCTTATCTCGATACCATGGATAAACTTACAAAAGAAAAGTTCATAGAAAGCGATCTAAATCAACTCGTTCACTGGAGGTAATAATAATAATCAGAAAAAGATATAAAGCATTCTAACTAACAGAGCCCACAATCAAGTTCGCATATGTCAAAATCAGCGGCATCCAGACTCTATCTATTATTACAAAACGATGTTACAATACCAATCCAACGATTCCAATATACCCTTTATTTAAACACAAACACGTTTTGTAAACAAGACGATTATCTGGAATGCTTATGCAAAACGAAAAAGAATTGGCTAGCGTCAGCGTACGATGGATCACGTCATGATGTATTTCTGTTATATAGTCAATACTTTCATGAATTTAACAGTGAATCACAGTTACGGTTAATTGATCATATTATGAGTCAAATATTAATAGCAGATAAGGTAAAGAAGAGGAGATATATAAATGAATATACATATATAAACATATAAATATGTTTTATTAGTTTATAGAAGAAGAAGAGGAACAAAAGTTTCCAGATTTCTATCTATTAATTGCAATATACTCATCAGGATGTCAGCAGCTCGTCAAAAAAGGAGAAGAGGTAGTGAGGGTCATGGACATATTAGACAGTTTAAACAAGGCCATCATGAAGTCACTAGAAAGCTCTGCCACATTGATCACTTTACCCTTCATCCTCATTCTGACACAATTGACTTTGGAATATATGCATGAATCGGTTGGTTTGACATATGCAGCTTGGTTCCAGTCCACATTTTCAGATCAAAAGACGAGCAAACTCAACAAACGCACACGCACATTGCTTTTAGAACTCCTTTACAAGATGATTCCATACGAGACGCCAGCCATACTTCAGATCCAAGCCAAGGCGCTGGCATCCTCGCATTCCAACTATCTAAAACTGTGTAAGATCCGATTGGTGGAATTGGGTGTCGATTCCACATTAAAACATTATCCATCCTCCATCACTTCGCCAAACAAATACATTAACGATGTATCTGTCGTGGACAATCAGAATATTGTGATGAATAAGATTGAAGGTTTTTTAGAAACGAAACGTGTGCCCTTTTCCTTACTGGAAGATACCATTTTCAAAGCGAAATGGTATCAAAAGACATTTTTACCAGAATTGCTTGAATTCAAACGGGATGATACGAGATTGATGAATGGAAGGAATGAATTGGTCAAGGCTTTGCATGAAAAGAAGAAGATCACGGATACTACATATAAAGCCTTTGCAAAAAAGAATAAACTAAACTAAAATAGTTAATACATGTATATCAACTTTATTTTAATAAAAAGGAGAGGATTTTGGGAATATATACGTTGTATGATTATTATTATTAATATTATTATCAATTAGAAAATAAGTTAAAAAAAAAGTTAAATTAATTGAAAGCTCTTCCGTTAGATGAAGAAGTATACATTTGTTCAATTTCCTTTTGATAAACATCCTTTGCCTTCTCGCGTTTTAATTTAAAGGTGGGTGTCAAGAGATCGTTGTCAATTGTAAATTCATCAAACGTTAAATGGACGGCACGAATCAACTCAAAGCCCTTGAGATCACTCTGTTTAGCAAACGCATTCAATTCCTTGATCAACTCCTTTTGTAACTCTGCACTGCTCAAATCCTTGTTAGAGAAATTCTTACTGGCCACCCAGTTGTTGAAGGGTTGTTTATCGGGCACAATGACACCAACAAGAGAGGATTGCATAGAATCACCATAGACAAAGGCTTGGGCGACTACTTCGTGTTTTTGATAGACACCCTCGATCTTTTCAGGTGCAATGTACTCACCCTGGGATAACTTGAAGATGTTCTTGAGACGATCAATAATCACCAATCGGTTGGCTTCATCAAACAAACCAATGTCACCGGTGTGTAACCAACCATCCTTATCAATGGTCTCAGCGGTCTTCTCAGGAACCTTGTAATATTCACGCATCACACTATTACCACGGATGCAGATCTCACCACGAGGGTGGGGTTTATCGGTGGATCGATATTCCATGTCGGGGACGTCGACAAGCTTGATTTCAGAACAAGGGAATGGAACGCCTACAACGCCAG
>VCJB01001548.1:26386-36386 GCA_024140155.1 Backusella parvicylindrica | reverse complement strand
AAAAAAAAAAAAAAAAAAAAAAAAAAAGAAAAAAAAGGTATTGGTATGTTCAGAAAAAAGCTCATATTCTACTTATTTATCAGTACCTACTGTCACTGATGTATTGTTCTATTTTGGATTGGAAGGCGAAGGCGGATTGGATATTATGAGTAAAATGTCAAAAAAGGGTATCACCTCACCTGTGAAATTAGAAGGTGACTCGCCTGAATTGGGTGATTTTGAAATAGAAATCGTAGACGGTAATATATACATACATATATATATATGTGTGTGCATAATTATCCAGAAAGAGAGACAAGGAACTAAAATGATTTATGAATTGTAATGACAGGTCCTATGAATACTTTTTTAAAAGATGGCATTGATCAAAACTTAGACCGCACCCAATGGTGGGGTACACAAGTTGATAAAGGAGATACTTGGAGAGCAAAAGGTAAAAATATTTATTTACTTCAAGTACCTTGCCTTATTGTTGTTGTTATAAGACCTTATTAGCGAAAATATTGTTTCGGCTGCTAGAGATCGACTCGGAAAAACAACTGATCAACAAGACGCCTTCACAAACCCGTACAAATATTTTACTTTAAAAAATGCTTTGGATGAAGCAGAAGGGGAAGTTGCTAATTTATATACTTTCCAAAAAGTCTATAAAGGTGAATTCCAAGTAAGTAAAAACAAGAAAAATACCCTCCCCTCAGCTGATATTAACAGATATCATTTAGTTCGATGTTCTATTCCGTTCTATGAGTTCAGAAAATCCGATTACAAGTAAACATGTAACATTTTGTGATTCTTTTCATTAAAATACTAATTTTTTTAAAAAAT
The DNA here is from genome assembly GCA_024140155.1 of Backusella parvicylindrica. Classification (NCBI taxonomy): domain Eukaryota; kingdom Fungi; phylum Mucoromycota; class Mucoromycetes; order Mucorales; family Backusellaceae; genus Backusella; species Backusella parvicylindrica. The sequence goes on along the minus strand of VCJB01001548.1, from coordinate 35,561 downwards.
TAAAAGGCGAAAAACTTGGAAAACAACTTGTAGAAAAAGAAAAAGAGTTCAACCAACGCTTTGAAAACACCTTCCAATTGAGCCAAAAGGGATATAGCCGAGGAGAGGTAGCCTTTGCACAATTTCTTTTAAGTAATTTAATTGGTGGTATCGGTTATTTTTACGGTACCTCTGTTATTGATCGATCTCATCCACCCATGCAAGATGAGGAGAGTTTTAGAGGCGAGCCTGCTAGACCCGAGTTAGCACCAGCTCAATCACTCTTTTCTGCAACACCCAGTCGCCCTTTTTTCCCTCGTGGTTTCTTTTGGGATGAAGGGTTTCATCAACTTGTTATTGGTACATGGGACAATGATCTGAGCTTGGATATTATTAAGCATTGGACAAGCATGATTGATGAAAATGGTTGGGTGGCACGCGAACAAATTCTCGGTGAAGAAGCACGTAGCAAAGTACCACCAGAGTTCCAGACACAATTCCATCACTATGCTAATCCACCTACACTCTATCTTTCTATAAAGCGATTTATCGATCGGTTAGATAATCATAGACAAGAAAAAATGCTTAACATGGATGGTAACAAGCCAAAAATGGGAGGATTAGAAGATGTAGAAATTCTCGCTAATTTACACTTGGAGGATGATGATGTTGCGAACCAATGGTTACGTTCAATTTATCCAAAACTTCGTAAAAACTGGCTGTGGTTTCGTGCTACTCAACGTGGTCATATCAAGATGTTTGGTCGCGAAGCGCCCAATAATGAGGAAGCATATCGCTGGAGAGGTCGTACACCCGATCACATATTGACTTCTGGTCTCGATGATTATCCTCGTGGAAAACCCAGCATCGGCGAACTACACCAAGATCTTCATTCATGGGTTGCCTTTGCCACCAGATTACTTTTAGACATTTCCTCCAAGTTAGGACCTGCTTTTGATGACGATCATAAAGAGTATGATAAAGTGCTCAAAGACCTATTAGTTAATCTGGATGCTTTACATTGGAGCGAAGAAGAAAACATGTATTGTGATCAGGAATTGGATGAAGGCATTACCAATCATGTCTGCCACAAAGGCTATGTAACACTCTTCCCAATGACACTTGGACTGTTGCATCATGACTCTCCTAAACTTGGTGCACTTTTGAATGTGATTGAAAGTGAAAAAGAGCTTTGGTCTCCATACGGATTGCGTTCATTATCTGCCTCAGATCCATTTTATAATACAGGAGAAAAATACTGGCGTGGTCCTATCTGGCTTAATATCAATTACCTCACGCTTCAAAGCTTACACAACGTAACATTCATCTTCTAAGAAGAAAAAAAAGAAAAGTATCAAATATACGACTCAGAAAAACTAACTACTATTTCTATGTTGTAGAATTATATGAATCAACCAGGTCCATATCAGGAACAGGCGCAACGCATCTATAAAAATCTAAGAAAGAACTTGATACAGACAGTTTATAACGTAAATTTTGATTTCATAATAGTAATTGAACAACTCTGTTTTTAACACTCAAAAATGTCTATTATATAGGATTACAAAAAGACAGGTTATGTATGGGAGCAATATGATGCAGAAACAGGTGAAGGAATGCGAAGTCATCCTTTTACAGGCTGGACCAGTTTAATTGTACTAATCATGGCAGAAAAATTTTAAAGAGAATCTATTTGTGTTTATACAAGTATTTTAAAAATATTAAATAATAATAAGTAAAATAAAGAAAAGCACATTCTTCTATATACATGTAAAAGTAAAAAAAGTAAAAAAAAAAAGTATAAGGAAAGGAAAAAGGAAGAGAAACAACTAAAGTAACTTAGTCATTAATTTTCAAAACCACCAGGTCCACGTCCTCCGCGTCCACCTCCACGAGGTCTGCCACGACCACGACCTCCTCTACCACCACGATAACCATTTGAGCCATGGTTTTGATCGTTATAATCTTCACGTTGATGGTGATTTCCTTCGTGACCACCACGAGGTTTATAACCACCGCGATGTCCATGATGATGGTTTTCTTTATCGGTATCATTGCGATCATTGTGCTCATTTCGGTTGCCACGGTAGCCACCACGATGACTTCCCTTATCATGATGATTTTCGCTACGCACATTGTTTTCTTTCTGAGTTGGTGGAGGTTGCTCAAAAACGGTGTTTTCGTGAGAAGCATTACTAACGTTAATAACATGTGAGAAAGGAAGATTCAGACCATGGAAAGGAGAACATCTAAAAAAAGAAAAGTAAAAGAAGCAAGAACATATAATTTAATATCAATGGTATATATTTTTCTTATAAAATTGTGATAAATTACCTTCCACCCAAATCAGAACCACCCATAAAGCTACCATCAAAAAGAACATCAATGGATTTATCATCCACACCAACAACAGTACCCCTCACACCCAAAGGAACAGAGCCAGTGTCTGTAGCATAAATGACACGATCACCCAAACTGAATCTTTGATAATTCAGTCTCATTTTAGCATCTTCTGGCTTCAGCAACACGTTTCTGGGTACACCACGGATGACCACCTTCTTGACTGGTATTTTCTTATAATTTATAGAATATTGAGTGGCAACATCTTCAATCATTTTAACGTATTTCTGAAAAAAATTCATAAGTTAAAAAAAAAAAGAACAAACATACATAAACTATACTGTTTCTTTACCTCTTCTAACTCATCCGTTTCAAAGCTTATTTTCTCAATTTGCTTGATCTTATTAACAGATCTCCATTCCTTCATACGATCAAACTCCTTGTTCTTATCTTCAACCCAATCAAAATCAAAGACGGACATCATTTCAGAATTCTTTTGGTCAAGCAAGGCGACGAATTGAGGGAATTGTGCGACAAAATCCTCAATAAGAGCCATAGCCTTTGTTGAAAATTCCCAATAACCTGCAGCGTTCTTTCTTGAGTATCCAAGCGCTTTTTGATCACGAACACCCGACTTCATGTCTAAACCCATATTAACTCGTTTTCCTCCTCTGTCCAAAATACAGATGTTGGATGTCAAACGAGAAAGTGGAAGTGGACGCATACCTAATTTGCGTGCAATATCCTGGAGTGACATATACGATACCTCTCGTTCCTGCTTGCTGACAGCTGTGTGACCAAAATTGGGTTCACTCTGATAGTTCTTGTCTGTACTAATCAGCATTTCGATATCCACATTGTTCTCAGAATAGCCAACAACCGATGCCTGTTTTCCCAAGAAGCGCGTGCCCAAGAAAAACACAGTTGAGCCAATAGGGAACTTTTCTGAAACAGGCTGAGGAGATTTTTCAAAGAAACGAGGATCAGGATTATTGACCTTGACGACAACCATCTGAATAGGTACTAGATCCTCCATACTAGGGTTGACAAACTCCTTCACTAATGCACCATCTTCGGTTTGACGCATACCATTCAAAACACACACGTGGAAACCAACTTCAATCTCGCCAACAATCAAACCAAAGCGTTTACTATTTATGTATTCTGCACGACCCATTTGCTGTTTCCAGTTCGCTGCTTCCTTATCATCCCAGAAATGCTCACGGATTTGCTTCTTACCATTTTGGAAAGTGACATAATATTTCTTTTCGCTAGTTGATACACCAATCACGACGGCTTCTTGTAAATAAGGATAATGAACATAAATATTACGGTACAAGAATAATTTGGCAATATCTTCAATATTGGACACGGTGTATCTGTTATTGATAGATATGACGACAGATTCATTTCTACTATCTTGTTGGAAAACATGCACTTGATGCTGCCTAATTTCATAAGAATAAGGGATGGTTTGGAGCGAAGGGAAGCCAGGTAAAGCGTCTTTACCAAGTTTAGTTCCGGATAACAACCCCTTCTTAAGTGCAAGACCGTTATCCAGTGTAGGAAGATTATAAGGAGCCTCACGTGCTAAACAATGAATAATATCAGGGAATACGCCCGGTAAGGGGCTCTCGTAAGAAGGTATATCGTCCATATCCAATTGAGCAATATTTTTATCGTAAAAAATACGCCAGCTTGTGCCAATACGCGACATGGAGCTTTCCTCTGATGTCAATTGACCCTCTCTTGACTTCATCGCTTCCAACAAACGCTTCTCATCAATAAATGGGATTTTTACAACGGCCTCCCAATCTTGCTTCTTTCCATTCATGTCGAGATCAAAATCAGTGGGGTAAAAATCAATAATGGGTGAGGTGGTTTCGGTCATTAAGGTTTGATATGCTCTTGGTAATAATTTTTTACTGAGACTAGGCAAAACACCCATCAACTGTTCAAAGGGTTTGAAAGGCTGACCGAGTTCGAATGGATAATCTTGGAAACGATCGATATTCACAAGATCAGAGATTTTTGGACAATAATGATAAGGGTAGAACCAGCCCCAGGAAGCCACACCTTCGTAATAGTATTTAAGAACCCATTGAATACCGATAATATATGAACCGATAATGCCGTCCATTTGCTCCTGGTTATTAATATCGATATGCATCTTCTCCATATAGTAATCTGACTTCCACTGTTTAAATCCAGCATCGAGCTTTTCTTCCTCTTCACGTTTGATATCTTCCTTTGTCAAATTAGCAGATATGATTTCGGCCTTATCATATTTATTTAATACACGATCACGAGCAAATAAAGCCTCTTCATCTAATTCGCTTTCTTGTTCACTGTCATCATCCGTTTCATACTCGAATACAATATCGGTAGATCCATCTTCTGGGTTGTGTACTACACGGAAGGTCATGTTGAGATCTCTACCGAGGCCATTTAAAAATTTTTTATCATTGGCTTTAAAAACACGGTCGAAATGTACAGTGCGGACCTTGGGTGCGTTTACCAAGGTATCTTTGATACGCAGAAAGACTTGTTGCTGAACATCGGTCATGACTTTACCCTTTTTGTTGTTGTTTTTCTTTTTTTGCTCTATCTGATGCAGCAATTGGCGCTCTGATTGTCCATCTTCACGTTTACCTGATAAATAAAGCATATCGATACTTTCAGCTTCAAACGATTGCTTTTCCACGATACTGGAGAGAGCATCCAGTAGCTTCTGAAGTCTTGACAGAATGACACGACCAGAGTCTTGTATATAACCCTCACAGTTGGGTAATACTTCCTTGTATGTTTTGAACATGAGATCAAGTGCACCTTCGTTGATATGGAGACTGGGTAAATGTGGCAAGAAATCGTTACCCACAAACAGTGCCAGTAATATGAAATCATCAAGAATGCGTTCAAAATCATAATCAAATGTCAAACTATCTTTGAGTGATGACTCAAATTCAATATTCAAATATTCTCTCATTAAAGATAAATGCATTAAATAGAAGTTTTGATTATTTAATCTAAAAAAAAAGTAGATGCCAATCAATAAATACACACAATAAAATCTGCTGCACCTCTCCCCCCTTTTTTCTCTTTCTTTTTTTAAAAAAGTAAAAAGAAAAAAATCATTTATGTTATACTTACGGTGTTTTTTTTGTGTTTCTATTTTTACCAAAGACTACCTCTTCTCTTAACAAAGCAAAATGAGGATCATGACTCAACAAGCCAAGCATGACAAGATCAGCATCAAGACCATAAAGACAATGACGTGTATTTGGATCATAATCTGGCTGTGCTTTTGCAAGACGAATGTACTCCATAATTTTATGCTCGCCTTCACCAGGAACCTCAGGGCCAGAGAGCACAATCTCTACATCACGCCAGTCTGCGTCCTCAGACACCTTCTTATTAATAAAATAACGTAATTCTATTGTCAGTTTCTTCATGAACTCTGTGCCAGGTGTAATACAATTGGAGTCGAAGGCATCCTCTTCTGGAAGCTCTTCACCTTTTGAGAGTGCCTTTTGTCTATTATCTTCTGCGTCTTTTGCAGTACGGAAACGACGAGAACGCTGCTGGTTCATTTTAGCTCTGGGTGCAACACCATCCACTGCCAAGAAGAAGAATTTCTTTGGCTTGATCTTTGAAAATAAGTGATCAATATAGTTGAATGTTCCCAACCAAATCTGCTCTTCAGTAATACGAAAGTGGGCACTATCGTTATTGTTATGTGAACAGTTGTGGATAATACCATTCATATCCAAATAGAGATTATCTTTTTTTTATGATATATTAGTTTTTTTTTACTTTGTACACTCCTTTATCTCTTTTTACTTATTACCAAACTCTGGGATGGCCTTGTCAGTAATCAACTGCGAACACATGGGATAGCGTTCACTTTAACACACAAGATTAAGCGTGTTAGAATCCTGTTTTTTATTTATTTATTATTTTTAATAAAAGTGCTAACCTGATCCATCTGAAAAACTTTGGGATTCCCATCTTTTTGTTTTTTATTTGTTAAGCAAGAAGGAAAAGAAAGCGAGAGCAAAAAATTATTATTTATACAAAATCAAATGACGTGCGCACATACGTTTTTTTTTCCTTTTTGATGTCCCCAACTTTAACTTGGAATCCCGCAGTGAGTCGAGCGATAATATCCACCGCAGCAGTCTAGAAATGATACTGCGGCGTTATCAATTTATAGATATTTTTTATTGTACTCTTGTACGCAGGTTAGCTTTTCACATAGTTCCTTAGTTATAGCCCTTTTAATAAGTTGTATAAAATGTACACATATCCACAGCTGCAGAAACTTGGTTATCTTGTCCTACTTAAAATTGCCCAATCATGTAACGACAATCATTTCAAGCATAGTAGGAAAAGAGAAAATCATTTTGCACAAGCAAGTGGTCAAAGGTATGCTATTCACGACGAAAAGTATGAACGCAACAAGTTAGTAGCTCCTTTAATAGTAAAACTCTGAGAGCTTAAAAAGTAGAATAATGATATCCATTACAAAAACTTTTCACAAAAACACCCTGAAAATAATTCAATGGAATTTAAAATCCCAAAGGAATAGCTCAAATGATATGCCAAACATATTATAACGAAGTTTTTATTGCATTAGTCATGAAATATCATGAGAGTGTCTATAGAATGGTGTGAGAGAAATTTTGACCAAAAATTAATTGTATGGAACACCACGAGGATAACTAAACTTGTAAAATTTATTCTCTAGAAAACAGATTCGTGATGGACTGTATATCAATGATAATTTACTCTTGCGAAAATGTGATTAAATTCAAGAAATGCAACAATAACAGTGGTAAGAAAGATATTTATGAATTTGATGTCGAAAAAAAAAAAACGAAAATCAATCGAGTTTCTAAAATACTTGCATCTGTTTATTGTTTAGTTTTTTTTATTCATTTCTTTTGTGCTAAAATAGCTGCTCTATGCAATGCTCTTCTATAAAAGTCTAATATGGTTGCATATTATTTATAAACAAGTGTGTCAATGATTTACAATAGAAATTTATGTCAAAGCAATAGTTAGTTTCTATCTTCTCCATTGGAAACTCATCATCCAGATCGCGTGTGACAAGTGCCAAAGGTGGACCGAAAATAGCATAATGTCCTTTCCTACTAGCAGTTGTTATCTTGCAATAATATGGTCCTCTCTGCTTTCTAATAGACAGTTGATATAGACAGTGATTCGGAAAATGAATAGTTGTTATGGCAGTTGTGGATCGGCAATTTTCAAGGTGAAGGCTTTTGAGAAGTGGACAAGACTGAGAAATATAAGAAAACACATGCTCGTCAATACGTGTATTATTTAGGATTAGCTTGTTGAGTGTATGAGTAGCCATTGTGGTAAGCGGTTGTTGTGAGACATGATCAAGTACTTCAGAAGAAGTAAAACTTGTAGTAGTAGTAGTTATAAAAATGGATTCCAAATTTATCTTTTCAATGGCTGGACATTGACTTAGTAGCAAATCCAATGACAGTGACGAAAATGATTCTCCTTGGCATTTTAATTCCAATTTTTTTAGGCGTACCATAGATAATGCATAATTCCAATCTGCTGAATCCAACTGATGGATTATCACATTTTCAAAGGTATATATATGAGGCGATCCCATGATTCGTATTGTAGGTAGTGCACATACTAAATCGTACTGTGTCGTCATTTGAATCCCTGTCAATTCAATCTGGTTGGTTTCGACCTTTTGAAGTATTGCCGGACTCATGTATTGTTTTAACATTCGCATTTTTTTGATAGGACATTTATTTAACATATTAAGTGTTTTAATATCAAAAAGAGAGTAATCCACAGTTGAATTACTATTGTTATCCATATTTTCAAAGAAGTTGTAACCACTTAGTTCACCATCCATCACAAGGTATTCCAAATTGGGATATTTGTGCACAATATAATCCAACCAAAAGAAATCAGGACCGGCCAACATACACCAGTTGTATAGATTTAGACTTCTAACATGTACTGCTCGGTCTATTCTACTTAAATTAACAATATCTTCACTGTCATAAACTGATAATTGGAAATGATACAGTCCAAGTTGAATTAAGTTTGGCGCATTGAAATGAATTCTTTCAAATTTTTTGAAATCAATTTCAAATGTGGTAAGATCAAGTGATATCAAGCAAGGCATCTCTGATAGTGCATCGATGGTGTGATTGTAATAATATGGAGGTCCACTCGTAACAGGAAAATCTAACCGAAGATGAGTTATGCTCTTCAATGAAATGGTGTCAAAAAGTTCTGGTATAAAACCTCGCAAAGCAAACATATCTAATTTTTTTAACTGATGATTCCATGGTTGAAAAACACCAAAGCCTTTGCCTTCTTCTTCGTGAATACAGTCATAAGCCATGAATTCCAAGTATCGTGAGCTTGGCCACACAAACTCTTCTAGTCGAGGAAACAAAATAGGGATCTGGTGGAAGTCGTTCCAAGTTAAATCATCGGTGTTTAAAACGAGTTTTCTCACCTGTGAACCAAGAAACACCTTGTGCTTTACTCGTTGGGTAAAACACTGGTACTTCTGAGAGCATGAGAACTCAACTTCACGTATTAAAACCGTATGCTTAATAATTGAGTTCCATTCGCGACAAACTTGTGTACAAGTGAGTTTATCAGAAGAAGACAAATTTATTGCGATGGCAACAAGAAGTTCAGAAGGACATTTCAACATTTCGAGTTTATGAAAGAGAAAATTTAGGGAAAGAAAAAGAAAGAGTTGCTCCAAAGAAAAAAGTGAGAAAATTAAAATGCGTCCCCTGATTCCAAATGCATAAAGTTTGTTCTTTTATTCACTACTTCCTCC
>VCJB01001528.1:24345-36935 GCA_024140155.1 Backusella parvicylindrica | reverse complement strand
TTTTTTTTTTTTTCCTTCTCCATGACCTACCTCCATTGACAGCTCTGATAAAAGCAATGCAGAATACAAAGTATATAATCATTTTTTATTAATGTCGTTGCTTTTATTATCAAGTTGAATAGATTAAAAATTAATTTTTTTTTTATTTTTTTAAATATATCAACGTGAATTTAATATTTAAAGGAGAAATTTTAAGAAAAGTAAAAAAATATATCTTTCTCCTTTATGCTCATTTGAATTCTAATCATTTTTCATATGAAACTTCAAAAAGGTTTTAGTTTTCAGGAATACTGTTCGATCTTATCAGTAAAAAAAATTCGCATTGACAATCATACAAAAGTATTAAGGTTTCGCTAAATATTTATATAATATACTTTTGATAAATCGTCATGATGTTTTAGTTTATTCTCTTTCTTTTATTTTATTATTTACTTCGATCTTATGTACAAAAGAACGAATCAAGAAATGCATTGTATCAGATAATGATAATATTACTGAAATAATCGAAATGGTATTGAAAACACTTCGACTACGATCACAGTTGTTTAAATTAGGTTTAACTTTTATGATCTCCACTTGATACAACTATATGGCATATATGCATCAACACATTGCTATTTTAATAAATAAAGAAGGACAACAAGTATTAGTTTGAACTATTATTTTGATAGGTACATATATAAGGAATAATTGCGAAACACACATATACAACTCTTGGTTACTGATATAATTATCTCTACAAATATTATTAAAAATACATGTACCTGAGAAAAAAAACCCTAACACTACCTCTTAAAATTTTTATTAATCTCTCCAGATGGATAATAGTAACAAAGTTATACAGTTCAAAATTTAAGCAAGCTTTTCAACATGCTTGGTTTTAGGATGATCCTTTCCGAATACTACTATTCGAATTTTCAATGCTTCACCAAAAGCATGTCGGCTTTCTTTGGACCATTTCTTCTCAAGGACAGTACTGCGTCCTCTTGAATTACTGGCCATTTTATCACACAGTTCACCCAAGTTTTGCCAGTAATCGGATATCTCAGCTGTATTGCTAGGAAGTCCCAATTTGGAATACTCACTCATCAAGGACAAAATAACTTTGTTTGTTTCAATCGCTCCTTTCAAATTATTATTGTATCTCATACAATTCATCAATGGAATATAGGCATTGAGACGGAAAGAATTAAGTGTATGCAGTCCATTTTTTGTTGTTGCACTTCTTGTGATTAATTCCAACTTTTCACTAGCGCGTTTATAATTACGTTCTTGTTGAATAGCCGCCATTCCAAACTTGTACGATTTATTTGCTTCTTCCAAAATAGTTTGAATATCCTCTGAGCTCCTTTCATTGTTGCATGCTGCACATTTGAATGATTTTGCTTCGGTATATAAAGCATGGCGTCCCTTGATCAAATCATCCATCATAGATGCTGGAATAACATAAACATCATTTTCACATTTTGAACAAACAACACCCTGTAGGAAGCGGTCAACAGATTTTTCAAGTGGTCCAGTACAGCGCTTGCACTTGCACCAAAAGTGCTTTGATGTCAATAATTCCTGGCGTCTTTCATCTCTATCTGAATATAAATCGATATAGCTTACAACAAGCTCTTCGTCCTTTTTTACTTCTCTGATAGTTCTGAAAGCTAGCTGTCCATTTGTAAGACCAATGAATGCAGTGTTTGGATTACATCCATGGTTGAAGAACATAGCACCTAATGGAAAGAGACCAAGTGCTACATCAGTATTACGCGACTGATTGTCGCCTAAACCGTGAGCATTCGAGTTGATTCTATATTTGATTTAGTGCTACATTCAAAGCAGAAAACAAAAAAGATAAAAATAAAAATAAACCAAATATACCTGCATGCAAGCGTCACCATTTCTTCAACAGGCAACTGGATCGATTCTGGCATTTCCATTAATAATCTTTGTGCTATGTAAACATACGTTAATTCTGGAGAAATAAACAAAGGAGAGATAAAAATAGTCACATAGCGATAAACTTACAAGCATCTGTCAATACACGGATAAAGGCTGGATTGGCGTTTTCTTTATGGTTCACTAAGTCTTCAACACAAAAATACGGAGTTGGATGATTTGTTGAACTAGCAGCGACTTCTTTTACGTTTGTATCAAGATGACGACGGATCATCAATAAAGTGATCAAACGTAGCAAGTCAGGATCTACATCAGTTGCTCTGCCAATGGCATCCACTTGTAAAAGTGCTGAACAGGCTAATTTATGTGTTTCCTCATCATTCTCCATACACTTTTGCGAGCAATAAAATGTCTTTTTGCAATCGGCACACATCATCTTTGTGGAAAGATCAGTTAAACAGACGTGACACTGTTGGTCTAAAAACTCGGTACGAACAACGAAAGCGGTGGCCTGCTCCTTGCATAATAATGTACCTTCTTTTAGGTTCTCTGATGCTACTGCATGGCGACCTTTAGCTTTTGAGTTACGAAGAGAGACAGGGTACTGACTTAAAGCGTCTTCATAAAAAGTAGGCAAGCTCTCAGTAGCTACGTTCTTTTTTTTGGGCTTTTTAGATTTTTTGCTGGTACCAGAAACGGTGCAGGATTCTAGATTTTTTTGCAATTCAGTTACGCCTTCCTCTACCTTTATCATGTTTCTATGTATTATTTATATTCAATTAAAAGGAAAACCCACAGTTTATAAGGCAAGAAGCCCTTTTAATAAGAAAAAAAAATAGTGACTTGTATGGATTCATTTAGTGTAATTTTTTATATCCGCGCGAATAAAATTACAGAAATCAATACTTATACATGTACAGTTATTTCAGGAAGAAAAGTCTTGTTAAACAATGGTGTTGATTGATCCAAAAATCAGTCACACTTACTCAATTTCGGGATTTTTATTTTTTTCTAAGAAATCAAAAATCGTTTATCTCTAAAAGAGCTTTAGATTTCACTTTCAAATTTTGTATGATCAAAGACTGTTATATTATTATTATTATTTATTAAAAAAAAAAAATTAGTATGATCTTTGACAACTATCATTATCAACAACAGCCTGGCATCGAACAGCCATGGTGTGAACGATTACAGTGATATATTCAAAACTCAATTTCTCTCATATCCTTCTAAGCTCAAGATCAAGATCTCTATTGTTTGTACTCTTATAGGTGAACTTTCCCAAACTTCTTTCTATTTCTGCCCAACCTTTCTCAATGGGATTTAAATCCGGGTTTTGAGCAGTTCACGGGGGAAAGAGTTAATCGAGACTGGAGCTACTATAGCCTTGTTGAGTCAGTAAACACCAATACGTTCGGTAATACTGTGTTTAGCCTAACCTTCTTCATTGTTTTTTATTTAACTACGTAAACTTTGAGACATTTTGTATTATTATTTTTTTGAAAAATAAGTTGTTAAAGATCTTGCATTAAAAATGTCGGATCCCGAAATTGAGTAAGTGCAACTGATTTCACCACATTGCCTTACCTACTTCACCTTATGCCTTTATGCCTTACGTCTACTTGAAATCCCGGCTATTTTTTTTTTTTTTTGATTTTCACTTTTACAACCTTTCTTTGTTGAGACACTTATCAAAGCATTTAACAGAATGAGAAACGAAGCTATTGAAGTCGCTTAAATACAAACTATTGTACGCTTCACTAATCCTAGTTATTAACGTTTCCTTTTTCAAATATTTATTTCGTTTCACTTTGCTTTTGATAACAGACCAGAACTGCTCAACTAGATTAAGTTCAGGAGAGTATGGAGGAAGGTAGACATAGCGATATCCTCGAGGATAAATATACTTTCCTACATCCGTTGAACTATGAATTGGAGTATTATCCATGACAATATAATGCTCTTCCATTTCTGAATACTTGTCCATTTCATCAAGAGTAGCCTTCACAAAGCTCAAATAATGCCCTGTCACTATTCCTGTGCTATAAACATCAGTCTCATGTCCAAGCTTTCTCTTTTTGATACAATTTGGAACTCTCAAACTGACATTAATTGAGCCAGTGGCCGACATGGCACCTAAAATAGATGTTGTTTTCGCTTTAGTCATTAGCACTCTAACTATTGTATGAGCTCCCTTCTTTGACCAAGCTGTACCTCGTTCAAATTGATATGAAAGGCTGATTAATCAAGAAAAACGCAATTTGTCATGAAATCTAAGTCAGCTTGCTGCCACTTATGTACCCAATTGTACCTTTGCTGAATCTTGTCTTCGCTATTTCTTTCTACATGGTGGAATTGTGCCTACTTAATAGATAGATTGCACTCAGTTGTCATGAAGTTAAAAATAGTGCTACGAGAAACATTAAGATCCGCAAAGTTATGCGTTAAACTTTCTGCCACTTCAGTTACAACAGCAAAAGGATTCTCGTCAATGTAATTTAAAAGAACGAAAATCTTAAGGGATAGAGGTACCCGACCCAATCTAAGCCGGGGTTTTAAAATAGGTGCGCCCCCTAAGAAATTTTGGGTGTGCCCCATAAGAGATCTGCGCTGTCATCCCATAGCAACTCTACCTTCATTATTTGAAAAATAAAAGAGCCATTTCTTTTTTCAATTATAGTAAAATTATTTTATTTCGAAAATTTTAAATCTAATATAACGTGTTTGGTTTTATTTTTGGAAATTGATCCCAGTAGTTCCATGTTTTTTGAAATAGATGGCGATAGCTTTTATCGACATTGAAGTACAATAAAGATCTCTTATGGGGTGCACCTGTTTTACAAATCCGGCTTAGTTTGGATCAACTTTTTTTTCTGAAATGACTATACATTTTTAGTCACTTTCCAGAATTCAAAACGTTCCCTGGTTACACAAGGACCCGAGCAACCTCTTCTCCTAGAAGCAATAATGAGATTGATAATTACATATATAAAGGTAAGAAGGATACAAGTTTATATGTATGAACTGGTGAGCAACTAACTGGAGGAATAAAAGGTAGAGAATCTAAACTAATCAGGAAAATATTCTATTACCTTCAATCAATTTAATAGTTGAGTAGAAATTTTCTTGGAGAAATGATAAGAATATAGTAAAATAAAATTTAAACTCTTAATAGGAGAGTATTTTGGAATCAGCCAAAAAAAAAAAAGAGAGAGAGAGAGAGAGTTTATACACCTGTTTATGGAGGCACCTTTCATTGGGACTAGAAAATAATAGATAATATTCGTTTATGCGAGCTAGTAGCTTTAGATTTAAAAAAGAACTATAAATGCTTTCATATGAGAGCGTAAAGATTATAAAATTAATTCCTGTTGCTTTATGAAAAATAATAAAGTGTATTCACCAAAGCTTGTAACAGATATATTTGGTTATTTATTTATTTGTTGATATTATTGTGAAATCAATCTACTGCTTCAAACTCAAACACCATATTACAATAGTACGGGTTTATTATTAAAATAATAATAATAAATCCACTTTACTTTAGTAAGTCATCATATTTTATAATGCGCAAGAAATGACTTTTAGAAAGAAGCTTCTCTTAACTGTATGTTTTATTTAGTAACTAGTGTTCCACTTCACCAACATTTCACATAGTCGATGCATTTTGTACTACTGCAACATATTTTCACAAACATTTATTAAAACCATTCCCATACACAGAATAAGAGGCATGACACTCTCAAAAATCAGAATAGTTTTATAAGTTGGCTCCCTTTTATCATACATTAAATTAAGCCCATTTTACCAAGGTAGTACATTTAGATAACAAAATAGACTAAACTTTGATATCAAAAAGTGACAGCTAAACATATAATTTATTATCAATTTGAGTAAGACAAGCTAAACCTAATCTCAATAGTGATCTATTTACAGTCCATTGAATTCCATAAATATGAAAGAGCTTTATTAGATATAAAATGCAAACATGAGTCAAATTGATGTGACGTACAGTTTAAAAATAGACTATTGCATGTTATTGGTAACAATGATTCATTACCATAATGATATGATTCATTACTTAATCCGCATTGGAAGCACAGTAACAAAATGTTTTTGTGATTCGTGGGAGTGTGAGTCAGGAAGGGTTGGAAAGAAGTTCAAAGCCACAAAAAAACTATGCCAAACTCCGAATGATATATAACTCCTTTCTTTTTTTTGTGGTGCAACGACCCTTTTTCTTTTTAGTTTATTTTTATATTTTGTTAGTATGTCTATGCCTGAAGAAAAGTTTGATAGAGCTGCTCTTGAGGTAGTATTTTTTTTTTCTTTCAATTAAATTGAATATGTTCTAACGCGCTGTTTTTGTTTTCTAGCAACTTGTTACAAAGCGCTTCTTTTATGCCCCTTCTTTCCAAATCTATGGCGGTAAGTTTATTATTGACACCTTGACGCGCTCCCTTTCCCTTTCTTATATCAACTTTTTTTTTATATATAAGGTGTCGCCGGTCTTTATGATTTCGGTCCTACTGGTTGTGCTCTTTTGAACAACATCATTTCCATCTGGCGTAATCACTTCGTCTTGGAAGAAGAAATGCTTGAAGTTGACACCACCATCATGACAACCTACGATGTCTTGAAGACCTCTGGTCACGTCGATAAGTTTGCTGATTTTATGTGTAAGGATTTAAAAAATGGTGAAATCTTCAGAGCCGATCACGTTGTTGAGGCTGTCCTTGAAGCTCGCCTTGAAGGGGACAAGGCTGCAAAGGCTGCAAAGGCTGGTAAGTCTCAAGAGGAAATTGCTGCTGAGGCTGCTGCCGCTGCTGCCGCTAAGGACGATAAGAAGAAGAAGAAGAAGAAGGGTGTTGTTGTTGCTGTAGAATTGGCTGATGATGTCCGTCAGGCCTATGAAGAAACTTTAGCCCAAATTGATAACTTTGGTGGTGAGGAATTGACTGCCATCATGAAGAAGTTTGATATCCGCTCTCCTGAATCTGGTAACGAGCTCTCCGAGCCCAAGGAATTCAACTTGATGTTTGAGTCTTTGATTGGCCCTACTGGTCAACTTAAAGGGTATTTTTTTTAAGAAAGGGAGAGAGAAGATGTAAAGAGAGAAAACTAAAACTGTAATTGATAGTTTCTTGCGTCCTGAAACAGCTCAAGGTCAATTCCTTAACTTCAAGAAGCTTCTTGAATTCAACAACGACAAGATGCCTTTTGCTTCCGCTCAAGTCGGTCGTTCTTTCCGTAATGAAATTTCTCCTCGTTCCGGTTTGTTACGTGTTCGGTAAGTAATAATATTAGATGGGAAGTGGAAAAAAACAGAGTTTAAACCCTCATCATCCATATAGTGAATTCACCATGGCTGAAATTGAACACTACGTTGATCCCGAAGACAAGAACCACTCCAAATTTGAAGATGTTAAGGATGTTGTTTTGACTCTCTTGCCTAAGGATGTTCAAATGAGCGGTAAAACTGATACCATCCCCATGTCTATTGGTGATGCTGTTGCCAAGAAAGTTATTGATAACCAAACTCTTGGTTATTTTATGGCCCGTATTTATCTCTTCTTGGACAAGATTGGTATTAAGGGTGACCGTCTTCGTTTCCGTCAACACATGGATAACGAAATGGCTCATTATGCTTGTGATTGTTGGGATGCTGAAATTAAGACCAGCTATGTAAGTTGTTGTTTTTTAATATAAATGCTATATATAAAAAGAGAAAATATTAACCTATTATTCGTATATACGTAGGGTTGGATTGAATGTGTCGGTTGTGCCGATCGTTCTGCTTATGATTTGACTGTTCACTCTAAGCGTACAAATGAAAAGTTGGTTGTTCGCGAACAACTTCCTGAACCTCGTGTCATTGAGAAATGGCTCGTTGAAATCAATAAGAAGACTTTTGGTCCCAAGTTCAAGAAGGATGCCAAGGTTGTTGAAGAAGCTTTATTGAATTTGGCCGACGATGTTGCTTCCAAGCTTGCCACTGATTTGGAGGCTAACGGTGTTGGTTCTATTGAAGTTAATGGTCAGTCATATGAAGTCTCCAAGGATAACCTCACCATCCAACGTGGTACTATTACAGAACATATTCGCGAATACACCCCCAATGTTATTGAACCTTCATTCGGTATTGGTCGTATTCTTTATTCCCTTTTGGAACACAGCTGGTGGGTTCGTGAGGATGATGAAGCACGTAATGTTCTTTCTTTCCCTGCTGTTGTCGCCCCCTTCAAGTGCTGTTTACTTCCTCTTTCTGGTAACCCTGCTTTCGAACCTCTCGTTCGCAAGTACTCTCGTGAACTTAGAGCTGCTGGTGTTTCCATTCGCACTGATGACTCAAAGGCATCCATTGGTCGTAGATATGCTCGTAATGATGAACTTGGTATTCCTTTTGCTATTACCATTGATTTCCAATCTGTTGAAGACGGTACTGTCACTCTCCGTGACCGTGATTCCACCAACCAAACCCGTGATAGCTTCGAGAACATCGTCAAGATTCTTCAGGCTGCTTAAGAAAGTGGTCCTCTTTCCTTTTTTTTTACATTAAGCGTTATTAAATTTTTAAATAAATAATAAATAAAATCAATACACACTATGTATTATATCATAGAACTTAATAATTAATCATTAAAACTACAATGGAGATCACAACAAATGGGGATCAGCGAAAAACAAATTACATTTGTGCTTTTAAAGGTAGATATAGATGCTGTTTTTGAAACATATATATCTTCTATGTATATTTATTTAATAGTGTATGTTTTTTGATATTGATATAATGAGTAATGAATTTGAACTAGATGCCAAACCTTCGAGGGTATAAAGACACTAATACATTAAAAAGTATTACGATAGGAAACCAATATTGAGTATGATATTGTCATCCAATTATTATAATTTGAAAGATACTTTTAAATAAATAATGCCTTTATTTAGTAGCTTACTCTATCCATACCTAATACTAACTTTTCATAACATGCTTTTTCGATAACTGTTGAGTAATAGTAGTTAAAGCAACAAAAGGTTGTTTTTTTTGTTTCACCACGGTTATTTTTCTTTTTTTTTTTGCATTAATGTTTATGCATATATAAACAGGCAATGCTCTCTCTTTCTTTTTCCAATTGATTCATTCTTTAACATGCAATATAAATTTAGCAATAGCTTGTCTGTCTTACAAGAGAAAAGTTTCATCTTACATTTGCTCAGCTTAAATTAAAAAAAGTATCACCATGAAAGAATCGGCGTTCGAAATATTTAGTAATTAGATATTTAATGTTACATTGTTTTTTACTTTCAACCAATTCCGGTCTTAGCTCAGTGGTAGAGCGGGAGACTGTAGTGTACACTGTCATCTCTAGGTCACTAGTTCAAATCTGGTAGACCGGATCATAACAGCTCATCTTGAGCTGTTTCTTTTTCTTTTATTCAGAGAAAGGCCTCTTTCTTTTTTTTTCAAAAAAAAGCCCTGATATTTGGTATCATTGACCTGAAGAATTAATTCTGTATAATTATTTTTCAAGTCATAGACGTTCAAGTAATTATACCTTCATTCAAATCGGATTTACTTTTATATTAATAGAAGGCTTCGTTATTATAATGGAAAGTCCTCAATCAAGTTATTTAGATGTTTAGTTACCATATATATGGAGAGATAAACTAAAGTTAACTGTAAATATGTAAACTAGTTATTTTATGACATAAAGGAAGTGGATACCATAAATAGAATGAATAAAGTCATAGAACTAGAGAACATTTACTCTACAGAAGCTTTATTGTATATACTTGTAAAATATGTATTTAAAGGAAAAAACCATATATCTTTGTGTGTGTGTATATTTCTGGAATCTCAAGCTTAAAACAGCATATATTAAGTACATCATGAAATGACATACAATATTTGAATAATATTTTCTATATTTCTACTGTGATTGCTTATTTTTTAGATTGGCAATATATATACCTTGTTATGTTTGAAAGTGTTATATTTTTGCTTTTTTGTATACATACGTAGTATAGTTACTGGTAATAGCTTACCAATGGTTAATTTTATTTAATACTTCCAACTAGGTATATTGGTTTATACTCACCTTTTTTTCTTTTTCATTTTAGAAGTCCAGGTAACACTTATATTCAGCATTTACTAAAAATATGTTGTGAATAAAAAAAAGAAAAAAACAACGTGTTCCCGTAAAAGAACTGGTGGTCACAAAAACAAGTTAGTGTTTTTACCGTAAGTGCCTAAAGTAAAGAAGTGTTTGGTTGAAAGCGAAAAAAATCAATAGTTTTAAACAGATACATTCTTTTAGACATATTGCTAAGATATATAATGGAAGAGGTTTTTTTTTCTTTTCTTAATTCCCTCCCGTTGTAACTGTACTCTCGAATGTCGCACATATTTGTTTTTGTCTTAGGGCTGGGCTAGGGTTGGGCTTGGAGAAGTAGCAGCAGTTTAAGAGAGAAAAGGAAATTTTAAGTACGACGTTGGCTTTTCTACTGTAACACTTCGTAAATAACACAGATGCGCAGACCTTTTTGTTCTCTTTGTACCATCTCTCTCTTCTCTTTATTTTTATTTAACATAATAAAATGTCTAGACAGGCAACTTTTAATATAAACAGTTATGATTACGTCGTTGGAATAGGTAAGAAAAATTGGATTTATAATAAACAAGTAAAGATTTAGCTTTTTTTTTTTCAGATTTTGGCACTACTTATTCAGGGTGTTCCTGGTCAAGTTGTGGAAGTGGAAAAGATGCTCAGATAGTAGATGTTACCAGTTGGTAAGTTTTTGATACAAACTGCCTTCTCTCTTTCTGCTCTCTTTTTAAAACATATTTCTATATAATAATAGGCCTGGTCATGATAACAGTCATTATCCAAAAACACCCACAGCGCTTATATACGATAATAGCGGAAAACATAAATACTGGGGTAAAAAAGCTGAAAAGGAAAGGTTAAAGCTCTCAGATAAAGAAAATAAGTTCTATTCGTTATTCAAGTTATACTTGCACGAGCCAAATTCTGTTAATTTACCACCAGGGTTTTCAAGTGTAAAACTCATTAGCGAATACTTGGAATGTCTCCATAGTTATGTGTATAAGGCGATGGAAAGCAAAATTAGTAATCTGAATCGAAAACGACTCAGGTATTGTCTTACAGTACCAGCAATTTGGGATGATCAAGCGAAAGCGTCGATGCGTGAAGCTGCAGTTCGGGCTGGGATCATTGATCGTGATGATCATCCGCTTCGACTGATGCTCATCAGTGAACCAGAAGCTGCTGCTATTTACTGCGAGAAGCGAATGAAAGATTTTCGATTGAGTGATAAACAGCGGTTTCTGGTGTGTGATGCAGGCGGGGGTACAGTAGATTTGATCATTTTTGAGCTGAATAAGGATGAGAATGGAAATCGTACATTACACGAGGTTACTAGTGGTTCAGGAAATGCATACGGTTCTTCGCTTGTGGATAAAAATATGCTGAATTTGATAAAGGAAAAGTTAACTTCTCAAGGTGAACTTTCAAGAAAAAGACTAAATATCATCATGGATACATTCACAATGGAGCAAAAGGTAAGAAATATGGAAAAGTGAATTAGTTTAATATTCATTACTAAATAATTGATTTTAGACGGTGTTTGGTGAAGGAAAAGATGATGTCTATATCACACTTCCCAGTAAATTAAGAAAAGACAAAAAATCTATTAAGGACAATGAGAATCTTGGCATACGCGATGGAAAATTACTTGTGACTTACGATGAGCTTCGTACGCGAGTATTCGATCCAGTTGTGGATAAAGTCCTTGATTTGATTCGGGAGCAGCTAGAGCAAAACGACCAGGAAGAAAAGTTAACTGGTTTACTTTTGGTAGGAGGATTTGGACGAAATAAATATTTAATGGATCGCATCACTGAAGTGTTTCAAAATGAAATCAATGTCATTAAACAAGTACCTCGTGGAGAGCTAGCCATTTCTCGCGGAGCTGTATGCTTTGGTCTTTCGCCCACTTTGATTTCTGAACGTATCTCAAAGAGAACTTATGGCATTATGGCTGCCTTACCTTTTAATCCATTGTTGGATAACAAAAACCATGTTGTATTAAATAATGGTATTCCATATTGCGCCAGAAGATTTAGTGTATATGTGAAAAAAGGACAGACCTTAAAGAATAACGAGTATATATTCAAAAAATATACGGTCAAATATCCAAACAACACAGATGCAGGTAACACAGGATGATTTATCGTGTAACATAGACTGATAGCTCTCTCTTTATATATATTTTTTTTAATCATCAGATTTGTATGCATATAATGGTGACGGTGATCCTCCGCGTTCTATACTTGATCCAAGAGTATATCAGGTAGCCAAATTTCCTATCAAAATGCCTCACTTTCCCGATGTGGGCAAGGGTGATAAGGTAGACATGTTCATTCATATGTTCTTTGGTCAAACTGAAATAAGAGTTGAAGCACAAATTCGACATTACAAATTCACATTTACATCGACTTTTGAGTCCGCAGAAAAACTTAAAGTGGGAAGATCTTTAACACCAAAAAAATAAATCATCTTATCATCATTACTATAAAATTCATTAAAATAATTTTTGAAAATATAACTGGGTTTATTATAAATACATGCATATTACACCTGTCAAATATATATGTTTCTTTATGAAAAAAAGACCTA